>FIZU01012662.1:0-10002 GCA_900064475.1 Pseudococcus longispinus | reverse complement strand
ATGTCTAAAAGATTTCGTGTCGTTTTTTGCGGACACGAAATTGGGACAAAAAATTGGTACAAAAAATTAGGACACTAAATTTGGACACTTTTTCAGGATTGACCCCAGCCATTAGACATATCCATGTCAAAAATGCAAAGATCATAATATTCGTACTTGAAATGAGTTGGTTAATATTACTTCAATATTTGATGATAATTTACAGTAAATTTTGATTAATAAAATAGGAGCAGTATTCGTACATGGCAAATTTCGAAATCATTTCGAATTATACCACAAGATACTAAATTCAATTTACACTTCGTCCACGTGTACAGGAATAAGTTCATTTTCAAAAGACCCCAATCATCTCGCAATAGGTTATTTCCCTCCATGGCAAATGGCAAGTGGCAAATGTATTTGCGTACGGCCGAGCAGTCGCTTTTGTTAATACCAAGAATTCATTCATTGACCGCGTGCCTACTGCCTACCGCCCACCGTCGCATAAATACAATTAAAAATATCCCGAATGTCGAGGAGGAGAAAAAAAATTAGGATGGAATAATGGTACGTACGGTATACAGCGAGATGACGTTGAAACAGAGAACGGATTACGACGACGCGTGCGAACGGACGCGACGCATTTTTGCTTTTTCCCGTAACATATGGCGAATAGCCAAACTGTCTGGTGTGGAAAACGTCTGCGATGATAATTGCGACCGTGTATAACCTGCTGCTCGTCGCTTCTATCTTGGCCATTTGATTGCTGGTTCTTTTTCGGCATACGTAATCGTATCGTTTATACGAATTACGATAAAGCTTATTTGACTATCCGTCGAGACAGCGGCGCAGCTGCAGAAGCAGCATCTATCAAGATGAAAATACGATTTTATGGCGAGAGATGGAAAATGGCTCGTGTACACATGAAAATGAAACAGCGAGACGACGCAAACGGTCGAATATCAAACGTTTCGACTCTCTGGAGAAAGTTAATATTAATACACGAACGGTAAAAGCTTTCTCGATATAGAGAGGGACGAGCAAAGGGGACCGAACGAGTGGAAAAACCTCATCGTACGCGAACACATAAAGGTGGAAAACCCCGTCTCATCCCAGCTTCGAAGGTACTCCGGCACAACAATCTTTTTAAAAAGCTAATGCCATGTGTACAATACACGTGTCAAAAGCGAAAAGCGAAAAGCTACTCGTGGCTTTGTACTGTCGATGCGCACCGAGTAATTTTCAAAACAGATTACATTTTAGTTAAACTCGCGCGCCAAAGTCAAAATATGTATTATGGAAAACGTCATCGTGCGGTTTTTTTGTTCTCTTCGCGGTCTCGCAAAGTATCCAATAAAAGTCACCGAGTCGATTAGTGGCGAAAGCTCGTGTCGACGGGGGCACGATCGAATTGAAAGGTGAAAAGTTTATTTCGCTGCGAGGGTATAAATGTTGTATGAAAAGAGAGAGAAAGCGTGCAGACGATGATGCAAATTGCGAACTCGTGTGTACTCGTTTGACAGCGTTTTCTCAATTTTCCTGACGATGTAATTCGTAAAAGAATGTACGGTTAATTGGATCCCAAAAGGGAATGGGACTTTGATGGTATGAGACACGATTGGAATTTGAGGAGCGCTGCCCTGTAGTCTGTTCCCTCAAGTACTTGGAGTAGATTTCTTTGAAGCGAAGTTTCAAATAATTATATTTGTTTGGTTGGTGCTCTTTGCTTTATTTTTACGAGAGAAAATGGTAGTAATATTCGATAAAATGGTATTAAAATTGAGTAAAATGTTGAAAAAATTGCTCAAAATGTCACAAAAGTTCAAAATACGAGAATAGTTGTCGATTTTCATTTTAACAGCCATAAAAATTATGTAAAAATTGATAAATTATGGCGAAAATTACCCAAAATTATGGTAAAGTTATTAAAAGTACAAAAAAAAATGGCTCCACATTTCATGGAAATCGTTGAAAATAGTTCGAAATTGATGAAATGTCAAGAAAACTGTTGAAAAAATGTTTAAAATGAAGTTGAAATATTGAAATTTTTAGTTGGATTTCATGAAAATAATAAAAAATGACGTAAAAATCGCACAAAATATAGAAAAATTGCTTGAAAATGTTGAAAAAGCAAAAAAAAAAGTGATTCATTTTTGTAATAAATTTTGTAAAAATGACTTGAAAGCTGATAAAATGTGACAAAAATAATCCAAAACGATAAAAAAATTAATGAAAATACGAAAAAATTGATTGATTTTTGATGATATTTTTTAAAAATAACTCGAAATGAATGAAATATCATTAAATTGATAAAATATCAAGTCATTGCGAAAAATGGAATTTGTTTAAAATATCAGAAATTGAAAAATGACCAAATTTTCATTAAAATCGTTTTGAAAAAGTGTGAAAAATGTTGAAACATCTCAGACATAATTTGAAAAATTGATTGTTCAATTATCATTTCGCTTTGATAATTTCAACCTCTTTTCAAATTATCACGATTTTAACAATTTTTACATAATTTTCAACAATTTTGATTTTAGAATTAAGACTTGAATGATTTCAAGACATGTAAAACATTCGAAATTATTTTGTGAAATTTTCAGTAATTTTGAATAATTATCGAGGAAATTTTGAAAATTTCTAATTGCAACTGAAAGTTATTGTTGTGAACTTTTCAACAATTTTAATAATATTTTAGTAATTTTCCCAAATTTTATTTTTTTTCTATTGTAAAAACGATCGCTATCCGCCATAATTTTTTTTCATAATTTCTCAACTTGAATTATATTTACTTGGATATATTTCTACTCTTTGATCTTCACCACAAGAACTTCTTTGATTTCAAATCATTTTTTCATTACTCATGCATTGTCTAAAATTAACGTCGAATGATTCTGATTAAACAACATGAACGTGATTCATGCAACCTCGAGATTTTTCATTAGGTACTTCATCACTATAGCGTTAAAAGGGTCATTATTTAACTTCATTTTAATTTCCCATCATTCTTGGTAATTTGTTTCTGTTTGATGAAATTTTCTAAATTTTTTTGTTTTGATGTTTATTGCGGAAATGTTCTGAAAATTTTTTACAATTGAGACATTCTTGCTTGAAAAATTTTCGAATATTTTTGAAATGGGAATAAGACTTATTCAGATTTCAAGATCATGTCAGAGTCTAAAATGAGGAAATTGACCCCCCCCCCCCCCCCCCTCAGGCATGGATTTACAGGGGTTCAGCGGACTTTGGCCCGCAGCGGCAAAATTCTGGGGTGGCAAATTTTAAAGAAAAATTCGAAGAATTAGAAAATATGTGGTGGAAAATTTTGAAAAAAATCAAAGAATTAAAAAATATGTGGCGGCAAATCTTGAAAAAAAATCAAAGGATTAAAAAATACGTGGCGGAAAATTTTGAAAAAAAAATCAAAGAATTAAAAAATATGTGGCGGAAAATTTTGAAAAAGTAGAAAAATTATTTCGATTAAAAAAATTGAAAAGTTTTCATTGCAATCTAGCCAACTGCCCATTTTTATAATAAATCAAAAAAATTTCAATTTTTCATGATAAAAATTGAAATTTGGTAAGACTGCAATGAAAAATTTTCAATTTTTTAATCGAAATAATTTTTTTCACCAGTAGGAGCCCTTTAGATCGATTTTTGGTACCAATCATAGATTATTTCATTTTTTTGTAACTCAAAAATCTCGATTTTTCAGCCATCTTCAACTTTTTGACCTCCTGGTAGAGGGCAATACGTGATATCCAATTTCGAGGTCAATAGCTTTGGGGCAACCTTTTGGATTTGAAAATTTTAAGACTGAAAAAATATGGTCAAGTTTCCATAATCATTTGAAATATACTTGAATTGGTCAAAAAATCATGAAAATCGTTGAAATTATCGAAAATTATCGACATTTTTATTAAAGTGAGTAAGAGTATCCTAAAAATGGCAACAAAATCATTGAAACCGTCAAAAATCTCGTAAAACTTGCTGAAATTTTTCGCAAAAATCTATTGAAGTATGAAATAAATTATCAAAATAATGTACAAAATTTTTTGAAATTGTGATAAAAATGTGAAGGTAAGATATCGTAGAAATGGGCTAAATTTCATAAAAACTGTTCAAAATCTCATAAAAATGTGATGAAATTTTTATAAAAATATGTTGAAATGTGAGTTATAAAATTCGTCAAAAATGGTTGAAATTGTGAAAAAATTCATAAAAATCATCGATAATAATTGTAAAAATTGTCAAAATTCTTAAAAAATTGAAAATCGTCGAAAACCTTGTAAAAATTGTAGAAATTATCATAAAAATAAGTAAAAACACCATGAAAATGTTAAATGGCCAAAAAAATTAAAAAGAAAATGGTCGAAAATCTCTTGAAAATTGTTGCATTTTTTATGAAAAAATCATTTGAAATATGAAAAAAATTATTCTAAAGTCATGAAAATAGTTTAAAACTTGCTTCAATTGTCGAAATTATCACAAAAAGCAGTAAAAATAATAAAGAATTATGCGATTCGTCGAAATTCTTGTTAAAACGGTCAGAATTTTCGCAACATTTTCGAAATTTTTGATGATTTTTGACAGTTTTTGGTTTATTTTTTACTGATTTTTTAATGAAAATTTGTGAATATTTCAACATTTTTTTTGGGCAATTTCGCGAAAAAACTGATAGACTTTTTTGGACTTTGAAAATTTTTCAGGTTTCCATTGACTTTTTGAACTTGAAAATTTCAGGGATAAAGCGGAAGACAAAAAATTTAAACTTTTTTGTCCATTTTTCGTGTCCGTAAAAACCGCCACGAAATTCCTTGACGATGAATTTGAGATATTTTGTCACGCTTTTTTGGACTTGCAAAAATTTTCAGATATCTATTGACTTTTTGAACTTGGAAAATTTCAGAGATAATGTCAACTTTTAGACATTTTGTTAGACAAGCATTTTAGATTTTTTCTTAACTTGAAAAATTGACTTTCAGACATTTTGTCAGACTTTTTTGAACTTTGAAAATTTTTGAGAACTTAAATCAGTTTTTGGAATGTAAAAATTTCAATTTTGAACATTTTCAAGAAAGTTCAAATCGGTCATAAAATTCAATGAGCAAAAGCATATCCTATGTTGTATAGTTTCATGGGTAGTATGAAATGGCGAGGACTTTTTTATGGTATTACAACAATTTTTACCACATTTTTCAACGATTTTTAGGAATTTTTTCTTAGTTCAAATCAATCATTGTATAATCTCTTCATTTTGGTTTTTATTTCATAAAAGTACGTATAAAATTTTGGTTCATTTGGGTCCCTGGTATATCTGACTCAAAATGTCAGCGTCTTTTTTTTAAAAATTAATTGGAGGGAGTGAAATTGACATTTTTGCAGTACATTTGTTTTTGTTTTGAGGGTGAACAACTGAACAATCAAGTGTAATTTTCACTCAATTGGGAGCAAATCTCATATACGAAGATGAAAGTACATAATTTCGATTCGATGCTATTTCGTGTGTGTTTCAATTTTCACCGGTGAAAATGAACTCCTGCATCAACCTAACTTCAGTTTACACGATGCAATGAAAATTTGCAAATTTCATTCATCAGATCTCTCCTGGGCACAAAAGAGTCGAGGATTCCCAGAAGATTACTCATTTCTAAAACAAACAGTTCACATCATTGATTTTTACAGTTTTGCTACCAACAGGTATTCAGCACCTTTTATCCAGCTACCTAACCATGCAAACAGGTTGTTCTGTCCATTCACCAATAAACGGTTAAACCGATTCTCAAGTACTTAGGTATTTTCAGTAAATCACATCCTACGTGTACGTACGTAAATCCACTCTGCACATTCTAGGTCATCCTTCCACACCTAAATTCCGTACTATTTCTCGTACAGCCGGGTTACCCATCACTCAAGCAGTTCATTTCACATGATCGCATCGACGATGATTTATAGCTAATTTACAACATTCAGCTGCAAGAGCTTAGCATTCTCATCGACGATTTAGCTCGATGAGAATCACAACTAGGAAAAATTTCACATCGTAAACCTGCCCGAAACGACATCTACGAGTAGCTAGGCAGCTACCAGAAAGGTCGATCGGTCGACATCGATACTCGAATCGCACCGCGCCGTTTAAAATTCCAGCATTATGCTCCTCAGTGATTAATTAATTACGTCCATTATGCTTCGGTATGTGTTCTCGTATCCGGAGATGGGTTTCACTTTTGCATATACAAGTCTAGAGTTTATCTAAGCGCATAAATATGCATTTTCTCGTTCTCACCGTTTTATGCTCTTTGGCATACATTGTGTAGTAGGAATTTTTCCCATCGAGTTGTGATAACGAGTAAGGTCTGGAAATAGATAGACCTGAACGTGTGGTGGGTATGGTATGGCAGCGAATTGAAAAAAAAGTAGTGAGCTAGGGTTCTATTTTTCTTAGGGGAAGTTCACCGAGAGGACATACCTTTTCTAAAAAATTTCCTTTTCAATTGACAGATTTTTCATTTTTTGAAGAATAGCTCTTTCTCAAATCAAGGTAGAAAAAAAATTATAGAATAAAAAATTACTGATTTTCAAAGCTCTACAACTTTTGTCCGAAACTTTTTTTCGTATCGTCGATTTAGCAAATTTTTTCACCCGGGTGTCCCAAAAAAAAAATCACGTTCCAATAAAAAATCACGATACGACAAAAAACTTGAAACAAAAGTTGTGGAGTATTGAAAATCCATCATTTTTTGTTCTGCAATTTTTTTCCTATTCTGTAGTGGTGAGGAGCCATTTTTCTTAGAAGATGGGAATTTATGTATACTAGATATTAGGTATAAAAGCTTTTACGAAAATTGATTATTTTTTGCAACACAAATTGCACTATTGTGCCCCTTCTCTACTTTCAACCGGAAAAATAATGACGGATTCGAGTTCAGGAGGATCCAATCATATGGAAATGATACCAAACATACCCCTGCCCCTCTTTGTGCGAAAATAGAGGTGTTTCCACTTCTAAAACCTCCTCCTGCTCATCCCCTATGGGCAAATTTTGATGCTCTTTCACCAAATTTTTTTCGCTAAGTTACAATGTATAATTTTTGTTTGAAAAATTTTTCAATAGAAGCCATAGGTATAATGATAGGGAGATTTTTGGAAAGAAGAGTGGACTCTTGGAAGAGGAGGGGGTTTTGTTTTCTGTACACGTGTTCCTATTATTATTATTTATTAGCGTGGATATGCTTTAGCGATGACCGAACCTGTAAAAAACAACACGAACTTCCATTAGGCATTTTATCATGCTTTTTTGGACTTGGGAAAAATTTTCAAATTTTCATAGACTTTTTAGACTTGGAAAAGGTCCTCTCCGAGTAAGATGGTGAAAAGTGCCTCCTCACCGATTGGGACAAAATTCACCCAAAATATTGGTTATGATGTAAAACGACCCCAAAAAATTTTTTATACCATTACCCCCACCCCAAACCGAAAAATATGGTCAAATATGGCGAAAATTCAATATTTTCTGTGCGAGGGGGGGGGGTGGATCAAAAATTTTGAAATTTTCACAGAATGTAGTGTCTATATATTTAGGTGCATACGTGAGAATTTTTTCAAAAAAAAAATTCACATTTTCCGGGGTTTTCCGGGGGTTGAAAAATCCAAAAATTCATGTAAAAAATGAAGGGGAGCCATGGCTAGATTTTTTTAAAATAGTGTTATACTCTTAGGTATACCACATATTTTTTGGTGGACTCAAAAATGGGTGCAACATGGTCAAAAATTATGAAAACTTGTAAAAAAAACACGTTTTTCGTCGTTTTCCCGCCATATTTCTACACTTTTACGGTCAAAATTTTTGGAAAAATTAAAATTTTGTGCAAAGTATGCAAAAAGATAGCAAAACGTCAAATTTCAGATTTTTTTGAACTTGAAAATTTTTCAAATTTCCATTCATTTTTTGGACTTGGAAAATTTCAGAGATCATGCAGATTTTTGGACATTTTGTCAGACAAACACTTCAGATTTTTCGGGCTTGAAAAATTTTGGAGATTGCGCTGACTTTTAGACATTTATTCAGGTTATTTCAAACTTTCAGGACTTGAAAACTTTTTTAGATTTCAAACGATTTTTTGGACTTGAAAAATTTTAGAAATTCTGATTTTTTCGATTTTGAACAATTTTATTGAGTCTCAGTTGACTTTTGAATTTGGAAAAATATTAGATTGGTTCTAAATTTGAATTTTGAACATTTCACGTCAGTCATTATGTCAGATTGAACGGGGGGGGGGGGCAGTCTGAAAATTTTGGTAATTTTATGGTTCATTTTTGCGTCACATTTTTTTTTAATTTTTCAATATTTTGAGACTTTTGAAAATTAATTTATTTTGTTACCTAAAATGACTTTTTGGACTTGGAAAATTTCATTAGAAATCACGTCAACTCTCCAACATTTTGCCAGGCAGACTTTCTCGAACTTTTAACATTTTGGAGATCAAGCTGGTTTTCACACATTTTTTAAGGCTAGTTTGGACTATTTGAACTTTAAATTGTTCATTTTTTTCCCCAAATTTTTGTCACGCCTTTTAACCAAATTTTTAATTAGAAATTACGACTATTTTTTCAACTTTTCCATATTTTTTTAGACTATTGAAAACTTATATATTTTGCTAACTATTTGACTTTTTGGATTTGGAAAAATTTATATTGTTTGAAAATTGGTCTTTTTTTTCAGACATACTTTACATTAAGAGATTGATTTTTTTTAAAGTTCATATAAGTGTTCAAAAGTCTAACAAAATATCAAAAAACTAGATTAAAAAAATATAAAATGTTATCAAAACATTTATTTTACAAATAAAAGCACATATCCATGTACCAATATGCCCGCTTGAAGAGGGGATTTATTTTGTAATTTTTTGTATGATTTTGGATCATGAATTAATAGCTATTGACTAATCGATAATTTGTTTTGTTTCTTTGTTCCAGGTAAGTTTGGAATTTTCATCCTATAAACACTGAAGAATGAGTGAGTTATTCTATCAAACATTTAAAAAAACCTTGTTTTCGTTCAAAGAAGTGAAATTTTTGAGCTTTAAGCTTTTTACTACTTTTTCAACCAGTTTAATAAGTTATTATCTAACATTTTCGCGATCTTTTTCTTTGATTATTGGAATATTTTATAAAAAAAACTCAGCGTTTTTCATGATATTTGAACGACGTTGCAGTTTTTTTCAATTTTTATTGGGGGGGGGGGGGGAGAACATCAAAATGAAATCATGTTTTTTATACAAGGCGTTATTCAGGGACTGAAAGTTCAATGGCTTTTTGTGTAATGAATTCAAATTTTAAAATATTACAAAAAAAAAGTACAAAAACGTAATTTTTTTGTTTGATTTTGACGTAAATCGCAAAAAACACTTTTAGATGTATTCAAAATAATAATTTGCAAAATTGGGGGGGAGGGACTATAATTTTTGTTTGAAAATTTTTTCAATTTGGGTCCTAGGCAGGGACAGATTTAAGATTTTTCCACTCTGGGGTAAAATTTAAATGTCGTCTTTTCAGATAAGCACTATCCCCCCTCCCCTTCAAAAAATTGTATTTTTGTGAAACAATTTACTAAACTTTTTAGTTAAAATGTACATTGAGGTGGAGTGAAAAAAAACATACCTCGGATTTTGACCAAATCCAAGGCTGTGGTTCATTTTGAGTTGGAGATGCATCCTAGAAAATTTTAGATTCCCAGATCAAAGGGGGAAGGATCTGAGAGTGCTCAAAATGGGGTCTTTTTGAAAAAAACACATTTTTTTGCCTTTTTTGGGTTGATCATCTGCCTGGCACGAGTGCCTCGGTCCCCCCCACTGAAAAAGTGCAATTCAAGTTTCTATACCTCCCTCAGGTCATTGACCTCGAAATCGGATACCACTTATTGCCCTCTACCAAAAGGTCAAAAAGTTGCAGATGGCTGAAAAATCGAGATTTTTGAGTTACAAAAAAATGAAATAACCTGTGATTGGTACCAAAACTGGA
>FIZU01012661.1:0-26657 GCA_900064475.1 Pseudococcus longispinus | reverse complement strand
CCATTTTGAGGTATATACAAAATGAAGCCACTTTGACCTTAAACATCTATATATATATATATAAAGAAATACAAAAATGCGAAAATCATACCAGGGGTCTTATTTGGTCATGAAACGTCGAGAAATTTTACTCCCGCACCCAGGTCCCGTTGTCGGGTCAAATTTAATAGCTGATTTTTCGATTCTCGAAAATCAGCTAAAAAGTGCAGAATAATGATTGATTGAAAAATAGTGACGAAACAGAAATAGGTGTTTTTCATCCATTTACCGTTTACGGCTGTTCGAGGAAACGATAAAAAGCATAGTTTTCTCTGGTGTTTCATACTTTACCATTCGCAAAGACAACGAAAGAATCTGATAGACTTATTCTTCTTTTCAGCACATGTGAAATCAAAACTTCGACCAACATCTACCTTTCATCAACGAAAATAAAATCCCTACTTGATCAATAAAACAATTTCGGTAGAATTGAATTTCATTTATAATTAGCACTGTTCAAATTATACACGAATATTTACAATATTTACACGAATTTCTTATAAAATAAAAAATTATATTCAATGTACACGAACTTGGGAAAGGGGCGACGAAATTACATTGTAGTATATGTAAAAATAATTTGAAAAATCACTAAACTTTTCGAACATTCAGGAACAGTCATTTAGAAACAGGTACTAAATATTATACGCGTAAATAATTTATATAATTATCAACTATATATAAATAAAAAAAAAAAAAAAAAAAAAAAAAAAAAAAAATACAATCTCATATTACGACCAAGTCATCTGATAATAATCTTCGATATAACACATTCGAATGAAAGAATACAGCGTATTTCATTTTCATCCCTTCATCAAATCGATAAATTGCCACAATCGTGAAAGTACTCAGAAGGAACGATCGTAAGGCAAGGGTAAAAGAAAGATAGATGGAACCCGGATTTGGAAATTTTCGAAAAAAAAAATTGTTTAGAAAATTTCAAGTATTTTCTTTTGTACTGATAAATGCACATATTTCAATACTGTAAAGTAAATAACAATGAAAAAAATTACGTTTTGAAGAAACCCCCGTTGAAATAACAAAGTACAAAAACTGAAAAAAAAAATCCCGCCGAAATAAATTATTAAATTAAAATAGAAACAACAATAACAAACAAGAAGAACAATCGAAATATAAATTTTATCCAAACGAGTAACTCGTATTTTCATCACGATACTTTCGCAGATAATAAAACCATCGTTGACTTGCCAACACACCCACAAACGTTGAAAATCTTTTCCACGCCACGTTATATTACAAATCTGGACAGATTTTCGCGATTTCTGCGACAACTCGGACAAAACCATTCGCCTTTTGGCGGCACCATGATTCCGACGCATTCGAAATGAAACCATTCGATTTTGCAATTCGGCGCGTCGCAGCCGATCATTTCGGATACTTCGTCGTAAGGACATTGGCAATAACAATACAATTTTTCGCTATTCTTCAAAGGCGAATTAGTAGCACCTCCGATGCCACCACTACCACCCGACGTTCCCATTCTGGCTCGGAACAACTGCTGCGAACGCATGGCAGCGATGGCGGCAGCATTCTGAATAGGTATTTCGGGCTGCTGTCGGGGCGACGATACGTAACTGTTTGAAGACATCGATTCGTCCGAATAGGTGGCCGTAGGAGGAGACGGTTTGTACGACGATGAGTTATTGGTACGCGAACGATCTTTCAACGGATTGGGTAAATTAATGACTAACGTATGCCTTTTTTCGTCCGAATCGCTATCTTCGCTACTGGAATACCGATTCCGGTAAGGATTATAGGTGTCGGAGGAAATGGGCGAAGGTGCTGATGCCTGTGCCTGAGGCGGTCTGTACACGTTCATCGTTGGTACCGGAGGCGTATCCGGAACCGGATACTGAACCGGAGTGAACGGTATGGAAACCGAGAGGCGTTTATTTGAAGGTGGCAGCTTAGCTCGGATACCGATGAATTGGCGATTTTTCGGTTGACTTGGTTTCTTGGTTAGTACCCGTTTTTTCGGTACGCTTTTCGTGGCCGGAGAATCTCTACCGGCTTCGTCGCTGCTGCTGTACCCGTAGAATTTATTCTTGACTCGTTTACGTTTCGAGAGTCGCGAATTCGAGTCATCGGCGGGACCTGCGCCGCCGTCCGAATTCGATACGCAATTATTAGCCAGCGACATATTCATGCTATTGTACCCTCCGGGATACAAATTCGGCCTCTGAGGTTGCTCATCGGCGTATTGATATTGATGGTATTGCTGTTGCATCTGCGGAGGACGTTGCGCCTGCCGCAGTAACTCCGGATTGGTGAATTCGTTATTAGGAACTGGTCGAGGTGACGGATCGAGATGCTGTTGTTGCAGAACTCTGAGCGGAGCGCAATTCGGAGGTATTCGCCCGGCCAAACTAAGCTTAATTCGTTTCTTCTTTTTCTTCTTGTCTTTGCGATTCTTCGTTGTCGTCTTTGCGGGTGCTGCTTGCTGATTATTGTATTCGTACAGAGCTCGTTGTCTTTGTAATTCGATCGTATCGGATGGCGATTCGATTTTCGTATCGGTCTGTTGTTGCTGCTGCTGAGGCGATGCCGACGCCGATACCAGCGAAGGCTGCGGAGGCACGTAACACGGTCTTTCTTCGTAGAACTCTTCTCCGGCCGATGATATCTCGGTATCGAGATCGGATTCGCGAGCATCCAGCAAGAACATCTGTTCTCTTTGTTGCTGCGTGCGTTTCTCTTCCTCTTCGTCTCGTTCTCGTTTGCTCTTCTTGGGTTTCTTTTTTTCCGGCGTCGTCGAACAATCAGAAGCCGCCGATGAGCTCGACGAGCACCCGCTATTGCTTCGGTTACAGCTGCAATTCGAACCGCACGAACTACTCGACGAATCCGAATCGCTGGAAGAGCTACTAGACGACTCGCCCGAAGAGGTTTTGTTGTTTTTGGCGTGCTTACGTTTACGCGGCGTGTTGGTTGTCGACGAAGCTGATTTACAGCACGAGTCTTCGGTCGTTTTGGTAGAATCATCGTGTCGATGCTGAGATCGCGCCGGCGATACCGAACCTTCGTGTCGATGATGCTTGGCGGACGGTGCCGTCTCATCATCCAACGAACCGTTCAAATCGGCGCCGGCTGAATGGAAAATCGATTCAGGGATGCAGTACGAATGCTCGATCAATACGCAATTTAAAGCTCTTTCGAGTAACTCCTTGTCCAGCTGTTCTTTCGTAGGCGACGGTGGTTTCGATGGCTCTGGTACTGTTTCTTCGACGGTTTCATCGGCTGGTTTTACGACAGCCGGAACTTCATCTTCGACCGGAATCGCAGGTTCTGGGTTTTCTTCCGAAGCGATGTCGGTAGACTGAGGTTCAGCGACCGTCGTAGGTTCTTCCGTCGCAGGCGGTTGTGGCTGAGTTTCTTCGTCTGCGGCTGGCTCGGCGAATGGTTGTGGCGATGACGCTACCGATGGTTTAGGTGAAGATGGAGGTATTTCGGGAGCTGGTTTCGGAGGCGAATCTTCGTCGGCGCCGGATTCGTCGTCGCTTTCTGATGATAAATTTAACGGCGGAAGTTCGTCGAGAAGTGGTTTCTCGTTCGGTTTTTCCTTTTTACGTTTTTTCTTGCGACGTTTTCTACCATCCGTAGCGTCGTCTGATCGTCGATCCGCAGCGGTGCCCGGATCGGCACCACCGTCGTCGCTGTTTTCACCCGGTTTCGAAGCTTGAGCTGCTTCCGAAGGAGTTGCCGATGTGTCGAGGATCTGTAACTGAACGAGAAGAAATGAATTTTAAAATCGTCTGCATTATCGAATCAATTAGTCTGCAGTCCAAGTGGGGAAAAGTGCTCTAGGAATCAATTTTGGTTGACTTTTTTATGGGAAGGGGGGGGGGAGGTCGGCCCCTCCTACATTCGCGTGAAAATGAACTCCCATAAAACGTTTCAAAAGTTACTTGGCGACCTATCAAAATGGGTTAAAATTTAGTCAGGAATTCAAAAATTACGACCAAATTTTTTTGGAACATTTTTTTGAGAATTTGGGGCTCTAAATTCAATAGATTTTTGGTTGAATTGTAAAACAAAAAAAAAATTTCCAAGTTTAAAAAGTAGAAAATTTCCAAAATTTGCCAAGTTCAAAAAAAAATCTCAAAAATTGTTTGCAAACAAATTTTGATAGTGATTTTTGAATTTTTGACGAAATTTTAATCCATTTTAATGGGCCGCACGGTATTTTTTCAATAATATCCAAAAATTGACTCATTTTATGACATCAAATTTTCAAAAATTGCTTGAAAAAAATTTTAGCCGTGATATTTGAATTTTTGACGAAATTTCACCCCATTTCGATAGGTCACACGGTAATTTTTCAACAAAAATCCAAATTGACTTATTTTAGGGCTTCAAATTCTCAAAAATTGCCTGAAAAAAATTTTGATCGTGATTTTTGAATTTTTGGCGAAATTTCAACCCATTTCAATAGGTCACACAGTAATTTTTCGGTAATATCCAAAAATAGATTAAATTTAGAGCCCCAACTTTTCAAAAAAATGCTCCAAAAAAAATTTGGTCGTGATTTTTGAATTTTTGACGAAATTTCACCCCATTTCAATTGGTCACGCGGTAATTTTTCAAAAATAATCCAAATTGACTTATTTTAGGCTTTCAAATTCTCAAAAATTGCTTGAAAAAAATTTTGATCGTGATTTTTGAATTGCTGACGAAATTTCAACCCATTTCAATAAGTCACGCGGTAATTTTTCAACATATCCAAAAATTGACTCATTTTAGGACTCCAAATTTTCAAAATTTGCTCGAAAAAAATTTTAACTACGATTTTTGAATTTTTGACGAAATTTCAACCCATTTTGATAGGTCACACGGTAATTTTTCAACAATAATCCAAATTGACTTATTTTAGGGCTTCAAATTCTCAAAAATTGCTTGAAAAAAATTTTGATCGTGATTTTTGAATTTTTGGCGAAATTTCAACCCATTTCAATAGGTCACGCAGTAATTTTTCAACATATCCAAAAATTGACTCATTTTAGGACTCCAAATTTTCAAAAATTGCTCGAAAAAAATTTTAACCACGATTTTTGAATTTTTGGCGAAATTTTAACTCATTTTAATAGGTCACACTGTAATTTTCCGCTAATATCCAAAAATATATTGAATTTAGAGCACCAACTTTTCAAAAAAATGCCCCAAAGAAAATTTGGTCGTGATTTTTGAATTCCTGGCTACATTTTAACCCATTTTGATAGGTCGCAAAGTAACTCTTGAAACGTTTTATGGGAGTTCATTTTTACTTGAATATAGCGGGGGACGGGGGGGGGGGGGGGGAGGGGGGGGGGGGGGGGGGGGGGGGGAGCAACTTTGAAATTCAGCTACGTCGTAATGCGCCAACCATAACCCAATGAACACTTTTTCCCAGTTGGACTGCAGACTAAATGGTTTTTGAAAATGTAAAATTGAATACGACTCGAGGCATCAGAATAATCCAATTCGGTTCAAGTTTTCGACCTGAGCTTCGAAGTCAGCTCTAGAAAAATTTCCGTAGGACTAACTCATTGGACTTTCGATGCCTCGATTCGAAATCCCTTTTATTGAAAAAAGAAATAATACCTCTTCGGGTTTACATTCTTCGGGATGAGCAAATCTACGATGAGCAGCCAGCAATCTCTTCGAAATAAACCTTTGATCGCAACTTTCGCACGTGAATGGAAATTCGCCATTATGAGCTCGTCTATGAACCGTCAACGCTACAGCTTTGGAGAAAACGCGATTACACTCGTCGCACGTGTACGTGGTGCCGGGCATGCAAAAATGATACGCGTGGGGCCATTTCTTCTGCAGGCATCTCTGACACAAGACGCTTTCGGTGCCGTGTTTCCAAAACAGATGTTTATTGATATCGTTTCGACTGCGGTAGGCGATATTACATTTGTAACATAAATGCGGCATTTTATGCTGTTTGGTCATATGGGCAAATAACTCGTACTGGTCGTTGTACTTGAGCAAGCAAAAATTACAAGATTTATGATGTTTACGGAGATGCACCATGAGACGAAACGCAGACGGTAGATGATTTCGGGGACAATAACAACACCTGTATTTTAAAGAATGCACGTCGTAGGAATATTCGCCGGGGCATTCGTGGCATAGCAATTCGCTATAATAAATAAAACTACATTTACAAATGCAACATAGGAAAATGGTCATCTGATGAGATTTACGATTATGGGCGCATAGCTCCTTGAGCAAAGTCGTCGAGTACGAACATTGGAAACAGGAAAACGTACCGTCGAATTCGTTCGACGAAGACGCGCTGAAAAATACGTCTTGAAGGTCTTGCAAGCTCGATCGAATTTTCTGCTCGACTTGTTCGCTATCGTCTTCGTTTTTAGTCGGCTTATACCGATGCTCGGTTAATAAATGCGTACCCAGCTGATAGCCGTTGACGGTAATCAAGGTTGAATTTTGACAATACGCGCAACTCGTACAAGACGTACGGACGCATTCTTTTATCAGCGTTTGAGCATCTAACGAAGCAATCGTCTCGTCTAACATTAACGCCATCGGTAAAGGCTGAGCAACTTTTTCCTCTTCGACAGGTACCGCCGGTGGAGCAGCATCCGCATCAACCGGAGGCTCTTCCGGTTCCACGTGATGATTCGGGGAAACTGCGTTCATCGAATCGTCATCCGAAGACGCGTCTACGACGGGAGCACTTGGTTGATCAGGTACGAAAAGGTGATCGCCCGGTTCATCAGATTTCGCTACTTCGTTGAGCGCTTCTGCCGCCGGAGATTCGGTATATTCCGGCGGGGAGGTGTTTTCGGTCTCCGCCGGAGCTATCGTATCAGTCTGTTCTGACTCCGGCTCGGGCTCACCGGCCGATGATTCGGGTAATAAAAATGTGTCTTTTGACTGAGGTGGTGGAGATTCTACGGTATTTGAAGGCGATCGAGGTTCGTGCGGAGGTGACGTTTCATTCGTAACTTGATTTGATTCGGGTAGCGCTGTATCGTCTTCGCTTTCTTTGTGCTCTTCGGGTATATCGGCTGGATGAGATGTCGGCGGCAGCGAAGGCGATATTGGCGACGATGGTGGAGATATCGGCGATGGCGGTGCTGGCGCCGATGAAAAGAAATCGGGTGACGAACGATCGACTCGCATCGGAGATGCGGCTAGCGGGGACTGGCTAGAATACGGTAACTTGCTATAGGTAATATCATCGCGGGTAAGGCTAGAGCATCTCGCATTCTCAGGTACCGGCAGAGTGACCGAAACTGACGAGGGTGGTTGCGGCGCTACGACGAGATCGGATTCGCATCTATGTTGATCGAACGGCTCGTCTTCGGAGAATAATCGATTACAAGTGCAACATGTGATATAAAACGAGCCTTTGTACGCGTTGCGTATTTGCAAAACATTCGTATATTCGCCCAATTTAAGGTTATGAGCCGAGATCAAATGATCCCAAAGCTGTTGCGATTTGCCGAACATATTGAAACAAACTAGACATATCTGTTTGGCGTGTAGCTCGCGCATATGAATGTATAAATCGTAACTTTGATAATACGTGCCGCACGAAGAGCACAGGAATACTTTGCGCGTGATTCTTAAATTGGTGGACGTATCTTCGCCGCCGTTCATCACCGATGACGAAGGTACAGCCGTCGAAACGGTCAGAGGCGTTTGACCATCGCAACTGGCCATGTGCTCGTTCAGCAAAGCCATCGAAGCGAAATTTTTTACGCCGCAGCGCGAACATTTGAATTTTACAGATGGTTTTAGACCTAAATATTGAGCGTACTCCGGTTCAGGCTCGGGTTCTGGTTCGCTTACGTTATCTTCTTCGTCGCTATCGTCACTGCCTCGAGATGGCCGTTCGATATAATGCACTTTGGAACCGCCATCGTTCGATATTTTAGAATTCTTCACTTTTAATCCGTTCACCGAGTTCTTTACGCCGAAACATATCTTCAACGGGCGTACTTTCTTGGTAAACGGCGCTTCATTCTCGGGTACGCGAGTCGTCGAACCGTTCAGAGAACCGTTCGTATCCACGCTACTTTCCGCAGCATCACAATGACTAGATTCGTTTGATAAATACTGCTGCTGATGCGGCGGTGTTTCATGATCGGTACTGTTATGCTCGGATTCGGAATCTGACGATGACGAAGATAACCAATCATTCGCATCCGAATCGCCATTCAGTTTAGGTATATTGCTAGTATCGTCTTTGACGTCTGCATAAATACGCAAATGCATAGTGTCAGAATGACGTAATAGAACAAGTTATTACATTAAATGGAAAACTACACATACCGAAAGCATCATCTTTCAGTGATGACGTAATATCAAGTTTTAACGATTTACAGTCCGTTTCTCCATTTACGTCAACTTCGGCAGATCCATTTTCAGAAGTTTCCATCTCATTGTTGAGCATTTCGTCTTCATCGCTTTTCTTCGCATTCGCCAACATCTTTGAAATGTACAAAAAAAACAACGTATCAACTGTAACAAATTAATGCATACCTATGTAAGTTCGTATTATAATTAACGCTGTAATTTCGGCGATTCCACGCCTCTTCGTAGTTTTCGATCATCTCATCCAAACCGAAAACTCAAATCGATTATCAAAACAATGGCAAAATAAAACATTCGTTTACCTGAAATCGTATAAATTCTACATCCTTCAATGATCAATCAAGGCGATGTGAATATACGATGAAAGACTACAGCTTCGTGAACTGTAAACAAAATAAACAAAATGAAAAATAACCGTCGACGGTAAAATTCTCGTAGATGAATTTCAACACACCAATACTAATTACTTTTTGTTATATCACATTGAATTAGAATAAAATGCAACGAGTACTTCGAGGGAATAAAACTATATCAAATATTGAAACCGAATCACAATACGCGTAACTAAAATGATAGCTTGATAAACAATGAAAATATACAACTCGCAACTACGCGCATTTAGGGGGTTCGTAAATGATTTCTTACTAGACCGATGTGTAATATTTTGCATACAAAAGTAGTCACTTCAAAGATATATTATTAGGAAAGAAAAACTCACCATTTATATTAATTTCTTCTTTATTCTAAATTCCCCACCTTGATGGATAAAATGGCGTCAATGTTGATTTTCATAACTAATAAGATCACATCAACCAATTGTAATTTATCCGTTCAAACTTTGGTGTATAATATAATGATCGGCGTAACGTAGTGTAATTGTTACAGAATAAAACTGAACATTCAATTCGAATATACTGCAATGAACAGGATAATTACATCGATATAAAGGGCTCCCAAAAGGAAGTGATCCAGCTGATAACTATCATTGATGAGTGAAATTTCAGGGTAATGAAATAATCAAACGATGCGGATGAGATGGCGGATAATTTGAGCGTGTAAATAATGAATTTATTATTAAAATTTAAGGCAAAATTGAAAACTTGAGCTGTTTTTCAAAAAATACTCAAGTGATGCACGCATTTTGTCAAAATTACGTTTCTTTTTTTTTGTATCGTATGCATCCGCCATTGGATGTTGCAAACCAGGTATGTCAAACATGAAATTGGATTTTGAAATAGGTTGCTTAGTTCGTAAACTTTTTCTTAATTCATTTTTTTAAATCAATCTTTCAAAAAATCAGTATTAATTACAAAAATTGATTTTTAAATTAGTGTATCTTAATGAATATATACTTATTTGTTTAAAATTTCAAAGATTTTAAATAAAAATTACAAATTTATAAAAACGTAGGAATGTGATATTTGCTCAAATATACGCCATTCTTCCGAAATACTCAATTCTCAAATTTCCACCAATCGTTCCACAACCTTGCTAGAAATCAGGATTACCAAAACGATAAACTATGAAATGAACATGGACTAAAAAATTAAAAATTAATTTTTCTCACGATCAATCATGAATTAATTGTTAGATGTTTAAACATTTCGAATACAGAAAGAAATTTCATTACAATTATGATGAATATGACAATGATCTCGACCGTAATAAATAATTAACATTTAACCAATTAATACGGCAATTTATTTTCTCGCGCTCCTTTATAACAACATTGTAACCCGGAAAAAGTAAACAAATGTTGAAAACGTTAAATCGACTAAAATTGTGAATTTTGTGAATTTTTTATAAAAAATTTTCCATTTTAAATTAATTTAATAAAATTACAGCATGCGTTTCGAAGATCAATAAAATTCAGATCAATGCCCTTTCTCTAAAGGTATCTTTGTTCTACGTGGTTTTCAAATAGAAAATGATGTCGCGTTCATTTCGTGCAGAAACCAGAAGCCGAGCCAAAGATGATGGCAAAAGAGGAATGCAAAATATTGACAAAGTCCGATCATGGTTAGTTTTTTCATTTTTTATGAGAATACTGAATAATACTCGTAAAATGCATTCATATTGTCATCTTCACTCACAAGTTAGCTCAATTTTTGAGTTATCAACGAAGAAAAAATTTCCCGAATTAGTACTTTGTGTTCGAAATTTTTCACTTTAATTAATACATGTTTTAATTTATAGGGAGAAAAAATGGGTTACCATAGGAGATACTACGATGAGAATTTTTAAATGGGTCCCGACAATGGAACAAGTAATTAATATTTTAGCTTATAACAAATCTTAGACGTTTATCTACGAATTCAATTGAAAATGTTTGCAGAAAAAAAAGAATAAAGACCATCATCATCATCACCACCACCATCACCATCATCATAATTCTTCCAATATCTCCGGAGGTAGAGAAAATTATTCTGATAAAGAAAATAATATGTTGAAAAAAGATCATACCGAAGATAGCACAGAAGAACTAAATTCGCGTTAGACATTACTGAAAAAAATTAAAGCTGTAGTTTTTACGTAGTAGCTTGAATCTCGACCAATTCGGCAATCTAATATATATTTTTAATTACAGGATTTCCGGCAAATGGCGCAGAAATATCAGATTTTACCGAAAACCCTCTAGAGTTTTCAGAAGACTCAAATTCTCAAGAGGCAGAACCAATTCCATCAAAAAAGCCTCGAACCACTGAGTGATAATTTATTTCGACGAATATTGACAGCGAATTTCGACATTTCCATTCTCGTTACTAGTCACTTGAAATGATGAGTTTTGCTTTTGAATGCTATTTTTTTCTTTTATTAAGTCATTATGATGATAATATGCAAAGATCAGTGATCCGTTGATCACGCATATATTGACGAATATCGATTTCGCAAATTTTTCTTTTTTATTTGATCGATTCGAAAATCATTCTATTGTGTAATTTATGTTATTTCTATTTGTATTAATTCCGTGAATTTACAATTATTTTTACCAAATGAAAGTGCTCCCGTTCCAAGTCGAATTATGATGATATCAATAATGACTTCGTAGAACGATAATTTCTCAATAAAATTTTATTTGTAATTCGATACTACAGTTAATTTGTACATAGTGCATCACGTTAATGGAAAAGTTAAAAAATAGGTTGTACAAAATTAGTATGTACCATTACCAACTTTATAACGTCTTTTAGTAATTGAACGTTGAATCTTATTCAATATATCTACAAACATTTACTATAGCAATAAACATTATCGCAAAAGGTATCAAAATAGATGAGATATTGACGATATAAGCTCTATAGAAAACGCACTATTTAAAATTTCGTTTGTAAACGACCTCATAAACAAAAGAATCGATGCATTAATCATTTACATCTATTCAGCTGTCACTCAAATTGTTTCCAAGTGAAAATTGGATTATCTCGTTATGCAAGTGCGACGCTTATTTACAATAAAGTACGCCGATAAATCATAGGTACCTAATCAATACGTAATCCAATACAATGCGTTTATAGGTATCCTCCAACGGTAATGAAGATAAATTTCTTATTGAAATGGTTTTTTTTGTCATTCCCATTGCTAATCATAACTAAAATAATTGCCGCGAAGAAATGTATAAGCTACGGGTGATTAAGATTCCTATGTCATCGTATTATTGACATTTGTTAATACCTAGATTTAGAAAGACTGTTCCAAAATCATTGAAGGTAACCTTTGAAGATTTTTTTTCGATCGTAGTTAATTTTAATAAAAGTGAGTGAATACTCAGTTTTTCCAGTTTATCACTATGAAGTACGTTGTGGCTAAATTTGACAGTTACGCAAATGAAACCGAAAAAAGGTTAAATAATGATATAAAATATCCGAATCCAGGTAAGTTACAAAACTTTTTTCAATCTTGAACAAAATTCAGACAGAAATTGAAAAATATTTTATTTCAAGGTATCGGTATACGGCATCTGCAGAGTTTATTATTAGCATTATGTGTATTCTGTGGTTATCTTCAAAGAGTAAATTTATCAGTAACCATTGTAGCTATGACCAAGTTTGAAAGTTCGGTGGAAATAAAAAAAGTTCAAGGATTCCCTGTAAGATATAATTATCTATTTCAATATGAAGACAAATTCACGCGGTTATTATACATTTCTAACTTAATATCAAATTCATTTTCCAGAGGTACAGTTGGGATAACGACATCTGCAGCTACCTACATGGTGCTTTCTTTTTTGGTTACTTTATTATGAACTTTCCAGCTGCTTGCCTGGGAGTGCATTTCAACGTGAAGATATTATTATTGATAACGTTTTTTGTGAACGCCATCCTATGTTGCATCACTCCATTGGTGATAAATTTCACATACACTGGAACAAACGAGGTATTGTTACAATGCAAAGAATGGGTCGGAGTTGGGAACTGGAAAGCACTTGTGATACTTCGCGCAATACAAGGAATTCTTCAGGTTAATACGTGAATTCAACTAATGTAGGCTCACAAGGATGATTTGTTTCACAGATTATTGTTCAATTAATTCTTCTTCAAATCAGGCATTCATGTTTCCGAGCATCCACTCCATAAGCGCTAAATGGACTCCTCCGAACGAACGCAGTCGACTAATAGGATTCATATTTAGTGGTAAGTCAATTCTTGAGTTCACATATTCGTCAAATCATCATCAAACACATGTGCCTACACATTGCCTACATCTAAGACAGGTATACCATTTGGTACAATGGCTACCTTGGCTGGTTCTGGATTATTGGCCAGTAATCCTTACCTCGGATGGCCCTCTGTGTTCTATGTTGGTGGGGCATCCGGACTGATTTGGTCTTTTTTCTGGGCATGGTTTGGATCCAGTTGTCCTTCTGCACATTCGACCATTTCGTCTGAAGAATATAATTACATTTCTAGTAAATTGCCATCAGAGAAATCACAGGTAGGTACTTCATTTGACGAAATTATTTACAATCATTTCATTCAAAACTGAATAAAACAAAAAGTGCGAATTTTATTTCTAAAAATATACCTACATATTTATTCAACTTCAAATCCTCAGAAAGAAGTACCATGGTTTGACATCCTAACCAGTTCCCATGTGTGGGCCATTATCGTAGCTCATACAGCTTATAATTGGGGTTTCTGGTTACTTTTATCCGAAATGCCTACGTTTCTACATGCAGTAACAGGGTTCAATATTAAATCGGTACGTGCCCAATTCAGCAATCATTGATTTAACCTTTCAATTTCAATTTTAATTTTACATTAATCTACAGGATGGGTTTCTTTCTTCAACGCCATATGTTGCTATGTGGATGCTACAATTCCCTGTGATGTGGATAGCTGACGAATTGAATAAAAGAGAAATCACGTCGATAACGGTTTCTAGAAAAATATGGACTACTATAGGTAGGTAATAACGTTTATCATTTGAACGTTTCTTCACATTTCAATCGTCTAAATCTCATTTACAATACACCATATAGGTCAGTGGGGAGCAGCCATTAGTTTGGTGGCACTAGGTTATTTGGATAACTACACAGTAGCCGCTGTCACTCTGTACATAGCTGTCACGGCTATTTCATGCTGCACTAACGTTGGCTTCAAGATCAATCATATGGATCTAACAACAAACTATGCTGGTGTTTTGATGGGTTTATCTAACAGCTTTGGAGCAACCGGTGGTTTTGGAGCTCCTTTTATCGTCAGCACTTTTGTCCACGATATTGTACGTTTCTAGTATTTTTTCTTCAGTCTTCGCAGGTACTTATCGCTGAATCAGCTATATCGTTTTCTAATCCCACACATTTTTATGGGTTTGTTTCTAGTCATCGGTTAGTGAATGGCGTACAGTTTTTTACATCGGAGCTGGTATTCTGTTCTTTGGTAATTTATTCTTCATTATTTTTGCCTCTGGTAAAACTCAATCCTGGAATAATAAATATTCAAGTAAGTACATACATCATATATGAAGAATTCAAATTTAAATTCTCATTTCATTATTCCGTCTGGTTTTTTGATTTTCTTATTATAGATGAACGTTCTCAAGAGTCTTCGAGGCCAGTCAGTACTTATCAGAAAAAAAACCTTACAGACTTCTGATTCTGACACATTGGAGCTAGCTTTCTTGATGTTTATTCAGTTGAAGCGTGGACAGCCTCATCGCAGACATTCAGCAGATAGATGTACCGCAAAAATACTTAGGTGCAATGAAATTAATAATGAGTAGGTATAATAACATTGTCATTACAACGTTTGTCTATACTTCAAAACAATTATCTTTATCAATACTTGAATGTACTGCGTAGTTAGCTAGGTATATTAATAGGTACAAAAATAAAATATACCTATCACGCTCATTGTAACATTATTGACATTTGCTAATACCTACCGCAATCTGCAAAGACAATGTCCCGAAATCATCGAGGGTAATCTTTATTACTATATATATATAGTAATAAAGATTACCTTTGAAGGATCTTTTCTCGATCATCTTTAATTTTGATGAAAATAAGCACTTGAAAAAAGTAAAGTATAAAATAAAGAACCTATATCAAGTGAATACCCAGTTTTTTCCAGTTCATCGCCATGAAGCACGTTGTTTCTCAGGTTGACAGTTGCACAACTGAAACTGAAAATGGATCAACTAATGAAACAAAATTTCCAAATCCAGGTAGGGCATTGTTTTTTTCAACCCCGAAAAAATCAAACGAAAAATTGAATAATATTTTATTTTATTTCAAGGTATCGGTGTTCGGCATTTGCAGAGTTTATTATTGGCATCGTGTGTCTTCTGTGGTTACCTCCAAAGAGTGAATCTATCAGTGACCATTGTAGCCATGACGAAGTTTGAAAATTCATTTGAAGAAAAACAAGTTCACGGATTTTCTGTAAGATAGAATAATCAAACAAATTCGTAAGGATATTACACTATGCTTATTTCATATCACATTCATTTTTCAGAGGTACAGTTGGGATAATGATGTGTGCAGCTACCTACATGGTGCTTTCTTTCTTGGTTACTTTTTTATGAACTTCCCCGCAGCTTGTCTCGGAGTGCATTTTAACGTAAAAATGTTATTATTGGTAACCTTTTTCATGAATGGCGTCTTATCTTGTATTACTCCATTTTTGATACATTTCACTTACACTGGAACAAACAACATTCTGTTGCAATATAAAGAATGGGCCGGAATTGGGAACTGGAAAGCTCTTGTAATACTTCGAGTAGCACAAGGAACTCTTCAGGTTGAGTTATAACAAATTTATTAATCAACGCATAACTCTGAATTTAAAATCGATTCCTTTTTCAAATCAGGCATTCATGTTTCCAACTATTCACGCCATAAGTGCTCAATGGGCTCCACCGAACGAACGTGGTCGATTAGTAGGATTCATATGGGGTGGTAAGTTGATTTTAAAGTTTGCTCGTCTGTTATTTTATACGTTTCTTAATCCTTTACCAACGTCCAAGACAGGTATACCTTTCGGTACAATGATTACTTTGGCTGGTTCTGGACTATTGGCCAGTAATCCTCATCTTGGTTGGCCCTCTGTGTTCTATATTAGTGGCGCATCTGGATTGATTTGGTCTTTTTTCTGGGCTTGGTTTGGTTCCAGTAGTCCTTCAGCACATTCGAACATTTCATCTCAGGAATATAATTTCATTACCAGTCAACTGCCTCCAGAGAAATCACAGGTATCTACTATCTATTTTATTTGACGAAGTTATTTTTACATCAGTTCACTCACCATAAGATTCCTTCGAAATGAAGTATTAAATAGGTAGGTAGGTAGATATAGTACATGTAAAGAAAGGTGCGAGGGTGTTTGATGTTTTCCATTTCTTCCTGCAGTTGTTTACGTTTGAACTTGAACACGTGTGTTGTCTGTATAGACCATTGACTTATAAGAAACAAAATAGGTATCGAGAACTTTTTTCTTGAAGGTCGAAAGATCAAACCCCAAGGATCATGGACCAAGGAATCGTTCAATGTTCGTTAGTTTTTTTTTATTGAAAAAAAAAACACTAACCTAGTACCCAAATATTTCTTTCCAATTCTAGTTGTCACATCTTCTTCATAATTTTTTTTCAAATGTTTTAATTTAATTTTTAATTGGTATAAGAATGACTTGTTCAACTTCAAATTCGCAGAATAAAGTACCATGGTTTGACATTCTAACGAGTTCTCACGTATGGGCCATTATCATAGCCCATACAGCTTACAATTGGGGTTTTTGGTTACTTTTATCTGAAATGCCTACATTTTTACACGCAGTTTCAGGCTTTGATATTGAATCGGTAAGTGACGCCCATGCACAAAAGAATTTTTACTCTCAAATTTCTAATTTAAATTTTGAACTTGCAGGATGGATTGCTTTCTTCTACACCTTATGTAGCTATGTGGATGCTGCAATTCCCAGTTATGTGGATATGTGACAGATTGAATAAAAGAGGAATCACGTCGATAACTGCTTCTCGAAAAATATGGACTGCTATAGGTAGGTACTTGCCACTTAAACTTCTCTTTCACATTGCAATATTTTAAATTTCAATTCCACTCGACAGGTCTGTGGGGAGCAGCCATTAGTTTGGTAGCACTAGGATATTTGAATAACGACGCAATAGCAGCAGTAACTCTGTACATAGCTGTTATGGGAATTTCATGCTGCTGTTACGTCGGCTTCAAGATCAACCATATGGATCTGACTTCAAACTACGCTGGTATTTTGATGGGTTTATCTAACGCTTTTGGAGCAACTGGTGGTTTTGGAGCACCTTTAATTGTCAGCACTTTTGTCCACGATATTGTACGCTTCTATTTTCTCTTTCAGTTTTAGTACCTATCTACTGACTACTTAATAGTTTCAGTTTTACAGTCTTCTACTTTCTAATCAAGTATATTTTCTTTTTTTAGTCTTCGGTTAGCGAATGGCGCATAGTTTTTTATATCACTGCCGGTATTCTGTTCTTCGGAAATTTATTCTTCATGATTTTTGCCACCGGTAAAACACAATCCTGGAATAATAAATATTCAAATACTTAACGATGAATCTTTTAGTTTAAATATTGTGTTCATTATAATAGGTAACTTCTTGGTGCAATATGTACCTATTTCAAATTAAAATCTTCATTTTATTACACCCTCCGGGTTTTTGTTTTTTCTTTGAATGGGTGAAAGTCCTTAGGAATTTCATCCAACTTATTGCTAAAATTGATGGCGAAATCTTAAACTTGAATTCTTTTTAAAAATACTCGAGTGATGCACGCATTTTGCCATCATATAAAACGTACTGAAGATTTATCTTAACACTTGAATACTTGAACAGGAGTGCCATTTACAACAATGTTGAGGTACTTCGGCTGGTTCAGGGCCGTTTTACAGTTGGCCGGCAATCGTTACGTAGATTGGCTCAATTCGTTTTTCATTATCTTCGTCTTCGATAAAACTCCAACACTGGAAGTCTGGATCAAAAAATGAACAAATAGGTATCAACTAAATAAACCTTTCAATTGTGTTCATTATATGGTACAAACCATTTCCATCAACTGTTTTGAACCGCTTTAAATTCTTCAACTACGTCTTCATTATTTTGCAGGCCAATCTTGAAGGTCAGCCGGTGGAAATTTCTTGAATCTGGGATTCTGGGTACATTTTCTTACCTATAGATGAAATTCGTTTAGGTACACGTACAACCTATTTCTTTTCGAAATTCGATGTCATGAATGAGTTTCATTTTTTTTGTACTCGTAATTTTCCATGAAAATAAATTCATCAAATGTGGATATATATTGTAGAATATATTTTTTCATAGGTACTTTACTATTTTTTCAATCCATCTCAAAAAATCCAAATTCCATTTTTGCATCTGCCTCCCCTTGATTTAAGTCTGCATTTGAAAAAATCTATACACATCGCGAACGCCACAGATACCTCCTTACCTAGATGTAAACAGGTAAGAATGAAACCCATATTACAAAATTTAATTTTACCAACTTACATCATTTTATATTATTGTATATATTATCAAGACAAATTCAGCTCTTCATTGGGTTATCAGGTACCTAGATTATATGTCAATAAAACCTCAACTGATACTTATTTTAGTCCGAGCTTTGGCAGGAACAATCACATCGCTGACATTCATCAGGTGGTCATATCTCTGAAATACTTACAGCCAAATTAATATAATGTGTGTAAAGATAAATAAGACTCTTAAGCATCAATACATGAATATATGTATAATAACATATGAAAAATTGTCGACAGGTAGGTACCATCTACTCGTACGTACTTCAAAAGTTATCTTAAACAATGCTTTCATGTATGTAGGTACTGTACTAATGCAACAATAAAGATCGGATTATACCCGTATTACCTACAAAAGAGAACGAGGGAGGGTGCGATACAAATGCAATATAATACCTACGACGTCGATTATATATCGCACAACTGACATTTGTTGCAGTAATAATGACTACCTTCGAAGATTTTTTTTTTTATCGTTGGAAATTTTGACAAAAATAATTACCGATGAAAAAAGTACCTACGAAATAACAATCTCAAGTGAATAGTTCAATATAAACACTCTTTTCTGTTTCAGTTGATCATCATGAAGTACGCTGTGCCAAAAATTGATACTTCTGCTACTGAAACCGAGAACGGATTAAGTAATGCAACAAAATTTCCGAATCCAGGTTAACTATACCTATTAACTTAACGATGCTGCTTTTTTCTAAATTTAAGAAAAATTACGCGAAAAATGGAAGAATGTTTCATTTTATTTCAAGGTATCGGTGTACGACATTTGCAGAGTTTATTATTGACATTATGCGTCTTCTGTGCTTATCTTCAAAGAGTAAATTTATCAGTTACCATCGTAGCCATGACGAAGTTTGAAGATTCAGCCGAAGAAAAACAAGTTCACGGATTTCCTGTGAGATAAAATAATCAATTTAAATAAAAAAAGACTTCGAAAAGGTATTTATCTAAGTGCTTACTTAATGCCACATTCATTTTTCAGACATATAGTTGGAATAACGATATCCGCAGCTACCTACACGCTGCCTTCTTTCTTGGTTACCTTCTTATGAATTTCCCTGCTGCCTGTCTAGGAGTGCATTTCAACCTGAAGATGTTATTATTGGTAGCCTTCTTCGTGAACGGGACATTATCTTGCATGACTCCATTTTTGATAAATTTCAATTACACTGGAACAAACGAAATTTTGTTACAATGTAAAGAATGGGCTGGAGTTGGGAACTGGAAAGCTCTAGTGATACTTCGAACAATACAAGGAATTCTTCAGGTTAACTAGATAATTTGATTTTAAGACACATGTACCGATCAATTTCTCATTTCTTTTTCGCGTTAGGCATTCATGTTTCCGACTGTTCACGCCATAAGTGCCAAATGGGCTCCTCCAAACGAACGTGGTCGATTGGTAGGATTCATATTGAGCGGTAAGTTGATTCTGTACCTATAGTTGACTCTTCTGTTAATAAATACGTGGATTTTAACTATTACATATGTCCAAGTCAGGTGTTCCTTTAGGTACAATGATTACCTTGGCTGGTTCTGGGCTATTGGCCAGTAATCCTTATCTCGGATGGCCCACTGTATTCTACGTTAGTGGAGCATGTGGGCTGATTTGGTGTTTTTTCTGGGCGTGGTTTGGTTCAAGTAGTCCTTCAACACACTCGACCATTTCATCTCAAGAATATAATTACATTACCAGTAGATTGCCACCTGAAAAATCAAAAGTAGGTTTGTTTGATAAAGTCATTCACAAATTCAATCCATTCATCGCATTCCTTCGAAATGAAACATTCAAAATCGTTCCAGCAGTGTGTAGACATTCGAATTCGAACATGTGTTTTGTTGGTAGGGATAGATCAAGAAACATAATAGGTATCGAAAACGTATTGTTTCTAAATTGATTGAAACAAAGAACGAAAAGCAAGGATAAAGTGCAAATATGTTTCTGAGTTCCTTTTTTCACTTCTGTTATGAATAAAAATTGACCATGGACTCGAGTTTTTCTTTTCAGTTTTCATACCTAGGTCATTTTGTTCAACATATAAATGTATCATTCGCTTAAATTCACAGAAAAAAGTACCATGGTTTGACATCTTGACAAGTACTCACGTATGGGCCATCATCGTAGTTCACGCATCTCATAATTGGGGTTTCTGGTTACTTTTATCAGAAATGCCAACGTTCTTACACGCAGTTTCAGGCTTTAATATTAAATCGGTCGGTATATGCATACAGTTACGTCTAGAAAATTTTAACCATCATTCTATGGGTTTTAATTGGAATTCTACGTATACAGGATGGATTACTTTCTTCCACTCCATATGTAACTATGTTCCTGCTACAATTCCCAATAATGTGGATAGCTGACAGACTGAATAAAAGAGGAATCACGTCGATAACTGCTTCTAGAAAAATATGGACTACAATTGGTACTAGCACTTGCCACTTGAACTAATCTTCACATTTTAATACTTGATTCGTTCTAATTCTATAATTACACTCGATAGGACAATGGGGAAGTGCCGTTAGTTTGGTGGCACTAGGATATTTAGATAACAACACAACAGCATCTGTGTGTCTGTACGTGATTGTCGTGGGTATTTCATGCTGCTGTAATGTCGGTTTCAATGTCAACCATATGGATCTAACTTCAAACTACGCGGGTATTCTGATGGGTTTATCAAACGCTTTTGCAGCAACTGGTGGTTTTGGAGCTCCTTTGATCGTCAGCGCCATTGTCCACAACATCGTACGTTACTAGTATTTCTTCTTCAGGTTTTCTACTGGATGCTTTATCTGTAGCATGGTCTTCTAATCACAAATATTTTTATGGTTATGTTTTTAGTCTTCGGTCAATGAATGGAGGATAGTTTTTTACATCGGAGCTGGTATTCTCTTCTTCGGCAATTTATTTTTCGTAATTTTTGCCTCAGGTAAAACTCAACCGTGGAATAATAAATATTCAAATACTTGATGATGAATCTTTAAGTCCAAGTTGTCTTCATTGCACAACGTGTACGTACTTTTAGGTAGGTATTTCAAATAAAAATTCTCATTTTATTGTACCGTCTTGTTGTTTTGTCTCTTGTAACTATTGGGTTTCAGATTCAGTTGGCGATTGGCTAACAATTTTTTTTCATAACGTATCAGGTATTCTTTTCAGTTTTTTTCAGTGCGTAATTTTTTTTTTCATTTATTTCGCCTGCGGCAAAACTCAAAAGTGGAACAATAAATATGCATAATATAATTGAAGTATTCGTGTGTTTCAATTTTTTGTTTACCGATACCGACCTTTTTGTGAACAATTTTGAATCTTCTTCGACCACGTCCATTACATCTGTATTATTCTGCAGAAAAATAATGCAGACCCGGTTGAAACTATACAAACAGACAATAGCACGTTTTTCTATACTAGCAAATTTCCATGAAAATAAATATTAAACGTGGGCATCTATTACAGTAGATACGTTTTCATTCGTTTCTCATTTCTCCAATCTACCTCAATGCATCCAAATTTCATTTCTGCATCAGTCCCTATTGATGGATATAAATCTTCATTTGAAAAAATGTATAGTAACACATCGCGAGTAACGCTGTAGATACCTCCTTTACTTACGTGAGTTGTTCAAAACTGGTGTCATATTATAAAAATGATTATAACTTACCACATTTTATATTAATTATACACCTATAGATAGGTACATTATCAGAACAAATTCAGCTCTAAATCATGTGGGTATCAGTCAGATTAAAAGTTAATAAAAGCTTAATCGATATTAAATTTAGTCAAAGCATGGACAATCACATCGCAGACATTCATCAGACGGTCGTATCGCTGAAATACTTACAGTGAAATTGATAATGCGTGTAAAGATAAGCATCGATATATGTATAATAACTCACAAAAAATTGTCACTACCACGTTCATGTATACTTCAAAATGTTATCTTAATCAAATGGTTGTATGTACTACGAGTATATTAATACAAAAATAAAGATCGGATTATGTCCGTATCTATTTACCTACGAAAGAGAACGAAGGAGGGTGCGATACAAATGTAATATATATACCTATGACGCCCATTGTATCGCGTTATTGACATTTGTTAATACAGTAATAAAGATTACCTTCGAAGAATTTTTTTCGATCATCCTTAATTTCAACAGAAAATAAGCACCGATGAAAAAAGTATAAAATAACGATACCAAGTAAGTGCTCAGTTTGTCCAGTCAATCACCATGAAGTACGTAGTACCTAAAGTTAACAGCAGCGCAACTGAAACTGAGAACGGGTTGAGTAAGGAAACAAAATTTCCGAACCCAGGTAAACTATGCTTGACACTTTTATTAACTTCAAAAAAAAATCATGTGAAAAATTGAGCAAATACCTACTTAATGTTTTATTTTACTTCAAGGTATCGGTATACGGCATCTGCAGAGTTTATTAATGGCATTATGCGTCTTCTGTGGCTATCTTCAAAGAGTAAATTTATCAGTAACCATCGTAGCTATGACAAAGTTTAAAGATTCAGTCGAAGAAAAACAAGAGCATGGATTCTCTGTAAGATAGAATAATCCTTTTCAATAAAAACAAATTCGTAAGATATTACCTACACCTTGCTTCATTTATATTAAATTCATTTTTCAGACGTACAGTTGGGATAATGATATATGCAGCTACCTACACGGTGCTTTCTTTCTTGGTTATTTTGTAATGAACTTTCCTGCAGCTTGTCTAGGAGTGCATTTCAACGTAAAGATGTTATTATTGGTAACCTTCTTCGTAAACGGAATCTTATCTTGCATTACTCCGTTTCTGATAAACTTCACATACACTGGAACAAACGAAATCCTGTTACAATGTAAAGAATGGGCCGGAATTGGGAACTGGAAAGCTCTTGTGATACTTCGAGCAATACAAGGGATTCTTCAGGTGAATACTGAATTTAGTTAACATATCTTCACAAGATGATTTTTGATTTCAAGATGAACCAATTTATAATCGATTTCTGTTTCACACCAGGCATTCATGTTTCCGAGTATCCACGCCATTAGTGCCAAATGGGCTCCTCCGAACGAACGCAGTCGACTAGTAGGATTCATATTGAGTGGTAAGTTGATTCTAGAGTTTATTAATTTGTTATCAAACACGTGTATCTTATCCATTACCTATGTCCAAGACAGGTATACCATTTGGTACAATGGTTACTTTGGCTGGTTCTGGATTATTGGCTAGTAATCCTTACCTTGGATGGCCCTCTGTGTTCTACGTTAGTGGCGCATCCGGATTGGTATGGACATTTTTCTGGGCATGGCTTGGTTCCAGCAGTCCTTCAGCACATTCGGCCATTTCATCTCAAGAATATAATTACATTACCAGTAAATTGCCGCCTGAAAAATCAGAGGTAATATATTCAACAAAGTCCATAATATTACTTAATTCGCTCAATCAAATTCGAAATTAATCTAATTTAAACACCGTAAAATCAAAAATTTTTCTAGCAGTTTGTATGTTTGTTTACATTCGAAGTCGATCAGGTGTGTGTGTGTGCACACTTTGTTTGGATTATCCCTGTAGTTCCCATTGGCCAATAAGAATCAAATTAGGTATCTAGAACGGTTCTGATTGGTTGAAATAACAACGTTTTTTTTAAATGAAAAAAATAATTAGCATTCAGCCTTTGACTCTTTGAGGCTTTAACTTCATTAGTTTTATTTTTCTAATTTTCATGTCTTTGCCATTAAGTATATTTTTCTAACATTAATTTCGTATCCAACGAGTATCATTTTGTTCAATTTCACAGAAAAAAGTACCATGGTTTGACATCTTGACAAGTTCTCACGTGTGGGCCATTATCGTAGCCCATACAGCTCACAATTGGGGCTTTTGGTTGCTTCTGTCCGAAATGCCAACGTTCTTACATGCAGTTTCAGGCTTCAATATTAAATCGGTAGATACACGATGCCCAAATATGTAAATTTTTCTCAACCGTCACTCGCATTTCTAATCTGAATTGATCATACAGGATGGATTACTTTCTTCGACACCTTATGTAACTATGTGGATGCTGCAATTCCCAGTTATGTGGATAGCTGACAGATTGAATAAAAGAGGAATCACGTCGATTACTGCTTCTAGAAAAATATGGACTACTATAGGTACTAGTACCACTCACTTCAACTTTTCCTCGCATTTCAGTCGTTTGAATCTCAAATTCACTATATCCTATAGGTCAGTGGGGAGCAGCCGCTAGTTTGGTGGCACTAGGATATTTAGATAACAATACAATAGCAGCTGTGTCTTTGTACGTAACTGTCGTGGGTATTTCATGCTGCTGTAACGTCGGCTTCAACGTCAACCATATGGATCTAACTTCAAACTATGCTGGTATTTTGATGGGATTATCCAATGCTTTTGGAGCAACTGGTGGTTTTGGAGCTCCTCTAATCGTCAGCACTTTTGTCCACGATATTGTAAGTTCCTATACAGTTTCTTCTTCAATTTTAGTACTTATTACATATCCACTTGAATGGTCTTTTAATCATGTATACTTTTATGGCTTTCTTTTTAGACTTCGGTTAGTGAATGGAGAACAGTTTTTTATATCGGAGCTGGTATTCTGTTTTTCGGTAATTTATTCTTCATGACTTTTGCCTCAGGTAAAACTCAATCATGGAATAATAAATACTCGAGTACTTGATGATGGATCTTTTAGTCTAAATGTTGTGTTCATTGTATATTATTATTTCAAATAAAAATTCTCATTTTATTATACCCCTGTTTTTCATTTTTCCGAAATATTTGAAAGTTCTCAAGAATTTTCGAGGCCTATCGCAGGGCTATAAAGTAAAAGTCAAGACTTCTGATGCATTTACGTCATAAATAAATCAACAATTCCGAGAACCTTAAACAATAAACCAGTAGATACTACATTGACGAGTGCAAAATTCGTTGATAAATTCGTTTATTTAAAAATTACAACCGTATAAAATTTATCATCACGGTTTAAAACAACACATGTAATAAAAAGTTGTTTGTTGTGTGCGTATGTGGATTGATACTGCTCTCGCGATTATGTAATGAGTGTACCAAAAGAAACAGAAACCCGGCTGGAACCTGTCAACTTTGGTATTAACTGCAGCATGCTTTCGGATGAGGATCCAGTCCCGATCTCTTGGTTATCGAAAGTCTGGTAAATTCTTCCGAAACCGTAGGATGTATACCAACAGTACTTTCTAAATTATCGTACGTAATACCAGCCCTGAAAAGTTTAAAAATTCGTATTAAATATTCTACATCGTAATTTAAATTAATTCGTATAATAGATTTGAACATGAATTGAAGTTATTCTCATTGATAATATTTCATGTACGAAAGTTTTGATATCTTAATTCTTAACACACTCCAACAGGCCATAAAATAATTTCACAACCGTTTTTTATTGTCTCTTCAACGATCATTACGTACGAATTTCGAAAACAGAGACGTTTCCGCGTATTCGAGCGAATCAACGCAGTTTCTTAAAAAACGTCGCAATTATTACGAAAAAACCTAGGTACATACTCCAAATTAAGGCATTTCAACGAAATCATCAAGGTATTCCAAAAATTTGTCGACTTTAGTCCTCGAATGCTTTAGATAAAATGTAACCGAAGTTATTTCGATAACGAAACTATGTAAATCAAGTCATAGGTGCTCGAAGTAATTTATTCTAATCTAGGGTAGAAATTGTTGAAAATTTCATGCAACGGAAACCTGAGTACTCGAGTGTAATCAATTAATTCCGAAATTAACTTCTGATTTACGATTATGTGCATTCAATCACCCATTCTTGTATGACGTGAGTATGAAAATACTTGTAATCTTTATTGATAACTTTTTTTCGGGTAATCTCGAATGAATGCGAAGGGAGAAGCGTCATCGATCAAATCAAATCAATGGAAAATTTTCGTCCTTTGAAAAGTAACCTATTTGTACAATAGATATGGGAAGTTCAAACAACGGACGTTCACAATTCAATCATTCGTCACTGAAGTAGGGAAAATTTTTAATAAACGACAAATTGTGGAACAAAGAGCGTAGGCGGGTTTATAGGGGTAATTTGACCCTGAGCACCGAATTTTAAATTATCCAGCGGAAGTTGCTCCTTATAGTCTAAAACTCCCGCGACAAAATTTTTAGCTCGATATCTCAACTCTAACCCTTTCGGGGGGGGGGGGGTTAAATGTGGATTTT
>FIZU01012660.1:0-12290 GCA_900064475.1 Pseudococcus longispinus | reverse complement strand
ATTCACCTCATTGATTATAACTTATGGTCCGCATCGGGAAAGAAATCTCATATATTGGCAATTCGATCGGGTGTAGACGTTGAAAAAATACTTTGAGATAAAGATCTTGATAACGAATTAGCAAATTTACGATCTAGTATCGCAGACGTAACGAATGAGTCTTTATTGACCTTAAATCCGACATTCATTAATTGATTGCTTCTTGCGGCAGGGACCAGATTGCAATGTGCAATTTCGACTCGGGCACATCTGCTTGACTGCAGTGTCGATTTTGGCGAATTATTCGCCTCTTCGACGACATATTTTTTCGAAAATCATCGCCCAATTATTCCAGCAGCCCGAGCTGTTACTTATACAACGTACTTTCGTACGACGTACACAATTTTTAATCACCATCGATCGACTGCGACACATTACAAAGGAAGCGAACCTGTTTTATTACTGGCGTAATTATCAACCGTCAATTCATGCTACCGAATTTACGTATGTACGTGTACTCTCGGTACCCACATTATTTTTCGGCTCGTATATCGATTCGCTATTTGTGGTAGCATATACGAGCCGATAAGTAGCAATTATCGGCTAACGATTAACAATTAACGAGCAATCGAGTTACCGCTTTTAGATGTACTTTTCATGTAAACACAACGTCTTACTCTTCCACCGGTATGTGCGAACCACCGGCATATATTGTGATTTTTTAACCCCGTGAACCCTTCCTGACGTGTGGTGTATCTTTCTGTTTAGGTTGCTGCAGCTATTGCTATGCTGCCGATGTTTGTTTTCTTCTTTCTTGATATAATACCTACGTATGTGTAATTTTCAATTAATTATAACTTCCTGCGTTTTAAACGTTGATGCGTTTTCTTTTTGGGCTTTGCAACAATGTACCTACATTGTAGGCACGTAATTTTCACTCACAGCTGAACCAGAACTAAGTAGTGTGTATGGATATACCGGTCTTGGTGATATACGAGCGTGTAAGTACGTAATATATACTCGTATCTGCAGACTGCAGACATGTGCGTTTTGTCGAGTTCTTTTTACCGGCTTGGTATATATTTTTTTGGCGAATTTTCTTTACCTTTTTTTAAACGTAGAATGTATGATTAGGTTGTGCACTTGATGGTGAATCGCAATAGAAGTGGAAAAAAGAAGATAGATTAATTTTGAGATCCTACTATGAGTTGGTAAATCAGAAATGGTTCAACTATAGCTCGTTTCAATGCGACAATTTTGATTTAAAATTTTCAAAAAATGCCTGGGTAGGATATCTGAATTGCAAAATTTTTTATTAGTGGTCAAATTTTGAAATATTGGAACATTTTTGGAAATAGTTTGATTTTGGGGAATTGTTCAATTTTTGAAAATAGTTTAATTTTGGAAAATTGTTCAATTTTGGAAACTGTTCAATTTTGGAAATTGTTTAATTTTGGAAATTGTTCAATTTTGAAGTATTGTTTAATTTTGGAGAATCATTTAATTTTGCCTTTTGGGGAAGACCAATTGTTCAATTTTGGGAATTTGTTCAGTTTTGAAAATTCTTCAATTTTAAGAAATTTTTCAATTCCAGAAAATAGTTCAAATTTAAAAAATTACTCAATTTTGAAGAATTGTTCAGTTTTGAAAAAATACTCAATTTTGGAGAATTTTTCAATTTTGAAAAAATGTTTAATTTTGGGAAAATGTTCAATTTTAGAAAAATGTTCAATTTTGGGGAAATGTTCAATTTTAGAAAATTAAATTTTGGAGGATTATTCAATTTTGGAGAACTATTCAATTTTAGAAAATTGTTAGTTTTGCTGAATACTCAATTCAAATTTGAAAAATTATTCAATTTTGGAGAATTGTTTAATTTTGGTATATCATTCAATTATTTTTTAAAAATAGTTCGATTTTGGAAGATCGCAAAAATTTTAGAAAATTATTCAATTTTGAAAAATTGTATAATTTTAAGAAATTTTTCAACTTTAAAAACTGTTTAAATTTAGCAAATCATTTAATTTGTGAAAATAATTCATATTTGGAAAATCGATCAATTCTTTTGAAGGATTGATCAATTTTGGTATATCATTCAATTTTTTTCAAGAATAGTTGGATTTTAAAAGATTGTAAAAATTTGGAAAATCGTTCAACTTAGAAAAATTTGTTCAATTTTAAGACATTTTACAATTTAAAGACATTTTAAGAAATTATTCAAATTCGGGAAATCATTCAAATTATTTTGGGGGATTAATCTGTTTCGGTACCTGTACCATTCAATTTTTTTTATTTGAATAAAATCGTTAAACTATGAAAAAAACTTTTCAATTTTTGGAACCCCGTTAAATTTTGGAAAATCGTTAAATTTGAGAAAATCATTCAATTTTGGATTATTGTTCAAATTCGGAAAATTATGTTTAATTATTTAGAAAAATCATTCAATTTTGTAGAATTCATTCAATTTTGGAAAATCCTTAAATTTTGGAAAGTCCTTCAATTTTAAAAAAATCATTCAATTTTGGAAAGTCCTTCAATTTTGAAAAATCATTCAATAGTTCAATTTTTGGACAACCGTTGAATTGTGGAAAAATCGTTCAATTTTTAGAAAATCGTTCAATTTGGAAAAATCGTGAAATTTTTGAGAATTGTTCAACTTTGATGTATCATTCAATTATTTTGAAAAATAGTTCAGTTTTGTAGAATCGTTCAATTTTGGAAAATCCTTAAATTTTGGAAAGTCATCTAATTTTGAAAAATTATTCAATAGTTCAATTTTTGGACAACCGTTAAATTGCGGAAAAATCGTTCAATTCAGAAAAATCGTTAAGTTTTGGAGAATCGTTCAATTTTGATGTATCATTCAATTATTTTGGAAAATAGTTCAGTTTTGAAGAATGAAATCCTTCAATTTTGAAGAATCGTCCATTTATGGCAAATCTTTTAATTTGGGAAAATTGTTAAATTTTTAAATATCATTCAATTCTGGATATAATTGTTCAAACTAGAAAAATTATGTTTATTTTATTGAAAAAAATCATTCAATTATGTAAAATCGTTATATTTTGGAAAATCCTTAAATTTTGGAAAGTATTTCAATTTTGAAAAATCATTCAATAGTTCAATTTTTGGACAACCGTTAAATTGAAGGAAAATCGTTCAATTTGGAAAAATCCTAAAATTTTGGAAAATCGTTCAATTTTGATGCATTATTTAATTATTTTGGAAAATAGTTCAGTTTTGGAGAATGAAATCCTTCAATTTTGAAAAATTATCAAATTTTGAAGAATCGTCCATTTCTGGAAAATCTTTTAATTTGGGAAAATTGTTAAATTTTTAAATATCATTCAATTTCGGATATAATTGTTCAATTATTTTTGAAAATTATTCAGTTTTGGAGAATTGTTCAATTTTGGAAAATCCTTCAATTTTTGGTGAATCATTCGATATTGGAAAATCGTTGAATTTTAGACAATTGTTCTTTAAAAAATTTTTCAATTTCTAAAATTTCCTAAATTTTGGGTTTTTTAAATTTTTTAGATACATTTTTTCATTTTGATGAGGGAAGTAGGTAACACAATATTTTTTGTGATTTTTATGTTCTTGTATGAAGGAAGATACTTAAGTGCATTTGAAAAATCACAACCAATGCACGAGATGGATTGGAAACAGCAGTGGCGTAGCCAGACAGGTAAGGGTATGTCTTCTCGAAAAAAATTATATTTTGTGTAAAATTTAAAAAATACTCATTATTTTATCAAAAGAAGTGAAAGTATTGCAGAAAAATGAATTAAAAAAATTAAATTTCATAATTTTTTTCAATTTTTCAGTCGTCAAGGAGGGAGAGAGTCCGAAACCCCTGGACCCCCTCAAATACGTCTCTGGTAAACAGGGTTGATATCTCTTTTTGAAAAAAAATTTCAGAATCAATTGTTTTCCTATTTTTTTTAATACAAATCATTCTTATAGTTGCTAAAAAAAATTGTATTTTCAGCATGTTTCCTCCTGAAAACAAATATTAAATTAAAAACACCCTTGCACTTGATCATTTTGATCCCTATTACGCTCAATTCTCATGCAGTTTCATTAAAATTTGAATTTGTTTTTAGCTAAGTATATAAAAAAATTCTATATATTCATTTGATTTAATTGGACTACCAATTACCATTGATCCCTATACGTTTCAATTTGGAAAAAATATCAACCAATGACCCATTCCATGACTTATCCACAATTCCATACACAAATTACTTTCTCACGTTTGTATTAATTTTAATCAACTTTCCACCATATTTTATCCAAGTTTACTTAACCCGTCGAATAAAAAGAAAGAGAAAAAAACGTAGACAAACAATTCTTGCAAACTTATAATGTAGCGAAACATATCCACATGCATAAAACCACTCCCCTACACCGACCCCTTCTCCCAGAAAAGTTCAGTCGACCGCACAGCCAGCCATTTTCTTTACTCTCGACGTACTTAGGTATAAAATTAAACCATATAAATGGAGTCTATATAGCGATATTATGCTACACTATAAGTAGAATAATAATAGCACATGGAAATAACAATTTAGGATTCTGCGAAGCGAAAACAAACCGCACGAGCACATTAATTGTATACTCAAGTAAACACTACAGCTCCGTAGACTATACCACATCGGAGTATAAAATTAAATTCTGGCAAATTTTCTTATCCTCGCAAAAGTCCCTCGGCGCAATGTAGAATATCCCGAGTGTAAGAAAATTTCCAACCAGGGTCAAATTTTTTACTACCTAAGCCCATCCTTGGAAACGGCAACCTCGCCACCGTCGTCAATTAAAAGAGTAAAAATTTAAATTAATTCGAACCCTGGCTGGAAAATCTGAACCAGGCTCGAAGATTCTTGTACCACGAAAAGCCCTCGGTAGGGTATTATTTCGTATACGTAGGTAGGTATATTATCGAGGGGGGAAAAATCGATTCCGGCGCGCAATTTCGTTCGGACGCCGTTGAAAATTGCCGAAAGTGTAGAGTCTTGGAATGGGGGAAGGGGCGTTCACAGCGCGATAATCGTTTAACTTAATTCATTAACTAGCGACCTAGGTGAACGGGTTATTAGAGGAGGGAGGGGAGGGGGATTTTATGCATCGGATCCCGCCTCGCCTTCGTCATAGGTTCTAAGTTCGCCTGGCTAAAGACAGATTCGACGAGCGTGTATATTGCGATACGAAAGCTCGTCGTTATGGGATGAATTTGGCCAGGGTACGAGAGAGACGGATGTAGCTGCGAAGTGTGCTGTATCAGGCTGAAGAGTCAGGGGCAGGAGGATGCTGGGGAGAGATGGAGTGAAATAGCAGGGTGTGCGCGTCGCTGCTTCGTTATTAGAATCGAGAATACTCTTTCGTGCAATAAAAGGGAAGTAAAAGTAGTATCGGGGACGAGGTAAAATGAGCGAAAGAACAAGGGTTACTATCTCCGGAGCAGTTTAGAAGTTTGGCAGGTTTCCGGGATGCGCAGCACTAAAAGAATATAACAAAAATCGATACCGCTTAAATTTCGGCTACGAGGGTTCTCAAAGTACCCATTCGGAGTGGCTGGAGTCCTCGTGCGAGCTCGAGAGACGATCGAGGCCAAATCTGAGCGGTTTTTCAGGCATTTTATGCGACGAAGATGTGTCGAGATTATAATGACGATGACGAGGGTGAGATTTTTATACGTTCGTGTGCCAATAAGTGTCCTCGGCTCGGTTTAATTCGTCTCGTCTGCATCGAGTGTAATTTTTCCACGTCGCAGGTACTTTGAGCTACGACCAAGAAGTCGGTTAATTTCACCTAAATTGTCGATGATTGCTTTACGATGGGATGCTGCTCGATTCCTGCAGATACATTGTATTCGACATATGTCGGTTGTTGGTTGGGTATACTGGTTGTGCTGCCATCACCTTCGATTGCTCTGCGGATCATTTGACGATTAATTGAATCAGACTGAACTCGGTATCGTCGAAGGCACGCTGCCTTAATTTGTTTGGAGAATTACCATGTTGGCGTTATATATCAATTGAATGCGGTAATTAAACGTCGACTTTACGTAACCCTGAATGATAAAATACAATGTATTCGTGGCTGGGTGTGTTGTGTCGATCGAGTGTGTTTTTGTGTTGGTATATTCGGTTCCTTTTCTCGAAACCAGCCAAACTGTTCAGCTTTTTGTTTGGCTGCCATATGGAAAAGATTTCGCCTTTTTAGTGGCCCTTTTTTTCCTCCTATACAATGCTCCAGCGACCATATATTCGAGTACGAAGAAGAAAAGAAAGCTGCATTGTAACGAAACAAACGAATCCGCGGAGTATATATTTTGCGAATTTATATACTCGGAAAGTACGCCGTTATACGTTGAGCTGGACGGTAAAAAAGGTCATTTTTATTTTAATAAAAAATTTCCAATAAAATATCGAATACGGTTATTACGCGGCGAACGTATAAACAGAATGTAAAATTACCGTTATTTTTAGCAGTTGAGCGGAAAATTGCTGCAGCCAGTCGCACGATAACATCGAGGTTTTTCCTATAATCGTATACTATAGTATATCCAGCGCGGTAATTTAATTAGAAAATTTTTATTTATTTTTCCGAAATATACGGAATGTTTGAGAAGGGTCTGGGGGGAGGGGAAGGGTTATTTTTCCAAATGAAATAATCGAATCGGGATATTGGTCTATAAATTTCGTATTAAAGTAACGAAATTCGGGGTTTAAGCTTTTAATCGATAAAGTTTGGTCTTTTTTTTATTAAAGAAAATGAAACGAGTGGAGAATAGGGAACGAGAAGGACCACGCCTGGTTTATAATTATTCGGATTATTTTGTAGTTTATGGCGAGAGCGAAGAGAATCTGATGATATTTTTAGAGACGTGAGGAAGGGGTATGAAAGGGCTGTGTCGATCACCTATTTCGAGGAGGGGATTGTTTTAAAATATAATTTTTATTTAGTATCTATAGGTAATGACATTGGAAGAAAAAAATTACTGCTCTGGCAAAGTTTTTTCCGCCATTTTCCCCTCTTGAAATGGCCATTTTTGATCGAATTATTTTTTCTTGCAGTATAGCATCAATTATACAGAAACACACCATCAACTTGAATTTGGACCAAGTTCGTTCATTTTTTCCATTTCTTCAAATTTTCTTTTAAAATACCTGAATGACGTAACCTTGGGAACCCAAAATCTCCTCATTGGTGATTTGAGGACCTAAAATTGTTACCTGGGCATGTTTTAACTCGATATTCGTCATATACTGCAATTTCAGGAAAATCGAGAATTAAAAATTTTTTTTTTGCCAATTCGCACGAATTAAATATTTTTGACTTCGAAAAATTGTACTTGTAGTCTAGGATGAAAAGAACTGAAAAATTATTAAAATTTCTCGATCTTGTTTAAATTTCTGAGTTTGAAAAATTATCGAATTAAACCATCCTTAGACATGAATTTTAGGCCCCCAGGTCACCTGGGAAGAGGTCTTGGGTTTTCAAAATGGAATAATTTGAGTATTTTGAAATGAAGTTGACCCCCTCCTCCCCCCAGAACCCCTCCCGGTCATTTCCATACTAGCCATGAAAGTAAATAAAACATAGGATATACTTTTGCTCTTTCTGCTGTGTCAAACTGAAATGCACACGTTCCAGTCTGACATAATGTCAGACGTTATCTAACTGTAAGTTCAAAAAGTCGGACATAATGTTATTCTCTAAAAGTCAATCGTTTGAGTCTAGAAAAATTTTCAATTCCAGAAAGTCTAAAATAGCCTGACAAAATGTGTGAAGGTCAGCGTAGAATTTGGATCTCTGAAACTTTTCGAGTCCAAAGAGTCTATTGTTCAGTGGAAATCTGAAAAATCTGAAAATAACTCAAATAATTTCTGAAATTTTTCAAATCTACAATTCTGAAAATTTATTAAGTCGAAAAAATTCTGAGTAAAAAAGTCAGCATAATTTTTGAAATTTTCAAAAATTTAGCTTGATCTCTGAAATTTTCTAACTTGAAAAAAATCAGTGGAAATCTGAAAGATCTGAAAATAACACAAGTGATTGCAGAAATTTTCCAAATCCAAAATTTTGAAAATTTTTCCAGTCCAAAAAATTCTGAGTAAAAAAGTCAGCATGATTTTCAAAAATTTAGCGTGATCTATAAAATTTTCCAAATTGAAAAAAATCAGTGGAAATCAGAAAAATCGCAAACATTTTCCAAATTCAAAATTCTAAAAATTTTTTTAATTCAAAAAATTTTGAGAAAAAAAGTCAGCACGATTTTTGAAATTCTCAAAAATTTAGCGTGATCTCCGAAATTTTTCAGCTTTGAAAAAAATCAGTGGATCCTGAAAAATCTGAAAATAACTCGAATTATTTCTGAAATTTCCCAAATCTAAAATTCTGAACAGTTTTCAAGTTCAAAAAATTAGGAGAAAAAAATTCAGCATGATTTTTGAAATTCTCAATAATTCAGCGAGATCTCTGAAATTTTCCAATTTGAAAAAAATCAGTGAAAATCAGAAAAATCTGAAAATGACTCAAGTAATTGCAGAAATTTCTCAAATCTAAAATTCTGAATAGTTTTCAAGTTCAAAAAATTCTGAAAAAAAAGTCAGCATGATTTTTGAAATTCTCAAAAATTCAGCGAAATCTGTGAAATTTTCCAACTTGAAAAAAATCAGTGGAAATCTGAAAAATCTGAAAATAACTCGAATTATATCTGAAATTTCCCAAATCCAAAATTCTGAACATTTTTCAAGCCTGAAAAATTCGGAGAAAAAAAGTCAACATAATCTCTGAAATTTTTAACTTGAAAAAATCAATGGAAATCTGAAAAATCTGGAACTACGAGTATTTTCAAGTTCAAAAAAGTCTGACAAAATACCTAAAAGCCGGTGAAATGGAATTTCGTATTTTTTTGCTGGCTTAGTCATCGCAAAAGCTTATCTTACGCTAAAAAAAGACCTCCTAGACTCGCACCTCGTCATTTTCATTTTCATATTGTCCATGGAAGTTCAAAACATAGGGTATGCGTTTGCTCTTTCTGCTGGATGGTTAAACTAAAGTGCACATTTCAGTCTGGCTTCATCTAATTGTAAGTTCAAAGAGTCAGACACAATGTTATCATGTTTCGTGAAATGTTCAAAAGTCAAATTCTGAAATAATCCAAATTTTTCCATGTTCAAAAGTCAACTGTTCATTTTATAAAATTTTTCAAAATCGATAAAGTCAGAATTTGTAAAATTTTCCAAGTCCAAAAAATCGTTTGAAATCTGAAAAATTTTTCAAGTCCAGAAAGTCTAAAATAGCCTGAAAAAATGTCTGAAAGTTCCTGCGATCTCTCAAATTTTCCAAGTCCAAAAAGTTGCTGGAAATCTGAAAAATTTTCTATTCAGAATAATTTGTCAACTGTTTACTGAAACATGACCTAACTGAATCATACTGAAACGATTTAATAAAATGACCAAGTCATTCATGAACAATTGATTAGGTACGAGTGAATCATTTCATTGGCGATGGCGTAGTCAGACAATCATTCTAGGGACTTAGGGAAGGAAAGGGGGTCTTCGTAAAAAAAAATCGTGTAAAATTTTTGAAAATATTTACTTTGCAGAACAGTGAGTTTAAAAGCGAAAATTTCATCATTTTTTAAAATTTTTTGTCCTCAATGGAAGATCTAGACTCCCTGGGCCCGCTCTTGAATACGCCACGGAATCATTCACGACTGAAATAATTGAATAAGTTACGTATCATTTTTGAATTATTCGCCCAGATATGAAATGAATCATTCGTAAACGAAAACAACCACGTATTCAATTATTATGGTTGTGAATGACTCACTGATATCTATTTTATCAATCGTTCGCAATCGACTAAATCACATCATCAAGAAAAAAGATTCCACTTTTTTTTTTGGCAAAAAATCAATAATTTTAAATTTTTTCCTGTATCTTTAGGCCCCTCTCATTTAAAATGATCACATTTTTTCCATAAAAATTCAAAATTTACCTATTTTGACAAACTTGTAACTAATTTTCCATTCCTTTTAATGTTCAAGCTGGCAATACAGTAGTAGGCCTAGAAAGAATTTATATGCCATCTAAAAAGGTCAAAAAAACATTACCAACTTCATCTCCCAAAGGTATTTTACTTATTAGTAAATTTTTGAAATAATTTTAATCCAAATATTGAAAATTCACCTACTAACACCTATAATAAGATAGGTGCCTATTTCCGGCATACAAAGTATAGTAGTTTTTCAACATTATTCAGTAATATATCAATTTTTTGGATAAGTTGAAATTTCTTTGAAAAATCGAACATTTTTCCCAATTTTGTCTTCATCATGAAACGTCGAAATACAAAAATTATCGTGCCAATCGAAAGCTGATTTTATTCCCCATAAAATATGACACGGTTAGTTACCTACTTAAAAATACCCTGAATTTTCATTAATAAAAAATTTGAAAATATTCAGGATTCTCTAAAAAGCAGGCACATTTATTTGACATTTATTCGTGTATTAGTAGGTATAGTGCTGGTGAAAAAAACATCATCTACTTTATCATACGTATAATGAAATAATCCAATTAAGAATATAATTTATGCTACGCATAAATACAACTTTATATCGATGTGGGATGAGTATAGATAAGAAGTAGGTGTTCAACAGAGCTACTGGTACTCGCGTTGTTGTATGGGTAGGTGGTGTACGTATAAGAGAATCCACACATTCGAAGATAATTGCCACCTATTAGCGATTATATGTATAAATACATACCTAAGTACGATTAATAAGTCAAATGGTTAATTAGGAAAAATTGCACTTTGGATGATAATGTGCAGAGAACAAGCTATCCTGCGGAGCTAAGCGAGAAAACAACAATAAGCCGAGAACGATAATGTAAATTATTACAAACATAATGTAATCGTCTCTCAACGGGTGTCCTTTAGCATACGTTCAAGAAAAATTTAGTCTTTTCTTCGATTTTATTTACAGCACGTCTGAAATATTGTATTTGTATGTACGTGAATATAAGTACGACTGTATGTAGATATTGTACTTATTGCTCGGCGTGTAATACATAATACGAGCCAGCTTATACCTATACTTACCACTTACCAGAAGAGTTGCACACGTATCATGCGGTTTTTACGACGTAAACGAGTATGTGCTCGATGATTTATGGAGCGCTACTGCAGTGCTGTGGCTTAATTTTGTATGGCGAGCTTTCGTATAAGTATGGAATATTACTCAAGCTGTATGTTTGGCACAAATTACTAAATTGGCAGCTGTATTTATAATAATATGGTTTAAGCCAGGTAGGGATATGGATTTTGTAATTGTGTAGTTGGTTGGAAAAAAAAAATTGTTGAGGTGTGGAGGTGGATTGCGTAACGTGTAATTTTGAAAATTTGAAAGAAATCTAATTTTATTCGTATCAAGGATCCTGGCACTCTGAGTTTGAGAGGAAAAAGGAGTCCTTGTCGGAGGATTTTGGAGTTGAAAAATGAAACAAGTTTTCACTTAGGGGAAAAATTCATCCAATTAGAAATATTTTTTTCAGATTTTTGTTTCTGTAAATTTATGAATTGATGACTTCATTTTTGAAATATTAATCAAATATGCTGGAAATTATTATTTTTCAAGTATAATTCAATGTTTTAGCTGATTTTTGAGGACCAAAAATTTTGTCCAGATGATAAGTCTCGTAATAATTGACCAAATGAAATCAAATTTTTGTGAAAGATCAAGTACTACTGAGAACAGAACCCTATTGAATTCGAGAAAAATTGATGAACCGGTTCTCAAGTTATTCGTGATTAAAATTTTCAAATACCCCTAGCGCCTTGAATATTGCAGTTAGGTGAAAATTGTACACGATCTTTTTAATAGCATTTCAAAAGACGCATAAAAAAGGTTGAATACTATTTTCATTTTTGTGAACCGGTTCTGGAGATATTCACGGTTGAAATTTTCAAATACCCCTAGCGCCTTTAATATTGCAGTTAGGTGAAAATTGCACATGATCTTTTTAATAGCATTTCAAAAGACGCATAAAAAAGGTTGAATACTATTTTCATTTTTGTGAGCCGGTTCTGGAGATATTCACGGTTGAAATTTTCAAATACCCCTAGCGCCTTTAATATTGCAGTTAGGTGAAAATTGCACATGATCTTTTTAATAGCATTTCAAAAGACGCATAAAAAAGGTTGAATACTATTTTCATTTTTGTGAGCCGGTTCTGGAGATATTCACGATTGAAATTTTCAAATACCTCTAGCACCTTGAATATTGCAGTTAC
>FIZU01012655.1:0-17983 GCA_900064475.1 Pseudococcus longispinus | reverse complement strand
TTTTTTTTTCAGAATTGCACCTCTGAAAGGGATTACCAAAATGGCCCTTGGAAAGCTCAAAATGTCCATTTGACCTTGAAAAAGTGCTCGAAATTTTTTTCAAAAAATTCCAAAAACCACCCTTGATACTATCTATCGTTCTTGCAAGTTTGAAAAAATTCTGTTGAAAACATTCAAAAGTGGAAAATTTGACCGAAAATCTACATTTAACCCCCTCGAAGGGGTTAGAGTTGAGATATCGAGTAAAAAATTTTGTCACAGGGGTTTTAGACCATAATGACCAACTTCCACGGAATAATTTAAAATTCGGTGCTCAGGGCCAAATCACCCCCATAAACCCATCTACGCTCTTTCAAACTAGATCAACGTACTGAGAAAGAAATTCCGTCTTGAATTTTTTTTTCGCCAACGATGACAAAAGCTCACAAACAAAGAAAAAAAATGTCGCATCAATTTTATATATACGAACCCGAAGTCGAGTGAAGGAGGAAAAAAAACGCCGAGAGAATATGCAAAGTCTAGCTCGTCGCAGACAGCGCCTCTCGTTTTGCAGATACTTGAAAACTAATTCCGCAACATTTAAATCAGAAAACGTACGCTGAAGGAGATATACGTTGAAAAACTTTTTCAAAAGGGTCATAGTCTGTTTAAGATGGTGTCGTAAGAACACAGATATAAAACGTAGACTACACTACAGCTTATACAATTAAAATAAAGGAAAAAATTTTAACGTAAAAAAAAAGAGGTTAAAAGCTGTTTCATTATTTTCATTTGCCGAAATATCAGCGTTCTCTATTCTCTTTTTTTTTACTTTTTTTTGGCAGTATACTTTTTTATATAACAAGTGAACGGACGAAGTGCTTTAGCAGATTCCGCTACTTGAAGCTTTTGTACCTTAACTTCAAAGGAAGTAATTATAAGAGCTTTTAAAATTTCCACACACACAGCGTCGTCTTAAAACGTCCGTAACGTATAATAATTACAATATTCTGTAAAAAGAATTAAATATCAAGTCGGGTTCAGGTATTAAAATTTATAAGCTAAGGATAAATATACCAGAGTGTCAAGAGTAACACCCAAGCCAACGTAGTTGAGTGAAATTATAGAAAGCGAAGCGAGGTGTTCTGCTTTTTTTTTTTTTATTAAAGTCAAATTGTAATTTTAAATATTACTACGCGTGGCAATCGTTTTTTTTTTCGTTTTTTTTGTTATGAAAATTTTTCATATTTTACTTACCTAGTATTAGGAATTCACGTGTCAGTTTGAATATCGAATTGGAAGGCGATGAGAGTACATAAATTATGATTGGAAACCGAAAAGTTATATCGTTGAAAATTTTCCAATTTATTTTCAATAAAATGCCTTTTTTCATCTGGGTACCTACAATGAATAATAATTTATTCATTACGTTGCATGAATCGAGACTTTGGAAACGCGAAATCAAACATTTTTGGTTGAATTTTTTTTTAAGAAAGAAAAAACTTATTTTTTGCAATAAAAAATTACTGTCCACTGATTTTAGTTTTTTTTTTTTTTTTTTTTTTTAGATGAAAAATTATTGTCTGCAACGTGAAAGTTTATTTAGTTTCAATCTGACGAGTTTGAAAATTTTTCTTTTTTGCAAAAGATCACGATCTGAAATTTCAGTTGGAAAATTGTTACATTTTTTTTTACTTGTTTTAAAATTGCCAGATATTGAGCAGGTATACTTGGAGATTAGGGTGGCCCTTATTTTCAACTTTCAATTTTCATGCTCCAACCCCCAAAGTTGTTCCTTTGTATGAGAAAATAATTCCATATTTTTTTAATTTTTCCAAAAGAGGAAAAAGTAGTGCCAAACTGCCCCCATTTAAAAAAAAATGAAAAAACAAAAATTGGACAACATTTTTCTACCTTTTTTAATTTTTTTTCAAATTTCGGGTCCTCTTAGTATTTGTATTTTTTCTGATTGAAAATAACTGCTAAAATTTTCATTTCGCCCTTCCTGAGTGATAAAAGTGAGAGTTTGAGGGGGGTTCAAATCTTAGCCCTTTCAAGGGACCGCTTCCTTGTTGGAGGGGATAATGACAATTTGAGGGTCACTTTTGATGAAGTGTGGAAGATTAGAAGGGGATGAAGCCAAAAAAAATCAAAAATTATAAAAATTCCTCATATCGTATTTTTTTTTTTAATTAAGGAGATTTGGCACCAGTAATTTTGTAGGTATAGGGGGCTAAAACTGATTTATTTTTTTCTTACAAAGGAGCAACTTTAGGGGGTGGGAGCAGAACAAATCAGAAAATAAAAATTATCAATTATACATAAAGGTCATCCTATTGGAGATGCATCAAGTCTGGAGGTGAAATGTTTACCAAATTATTTTTATATCTACCCGCAATTTTCAGATACACCTTGTCTCTTTCTCTTCTACCTCTCTACAAAATGTATAAACAGATTTACCCTAATGCTCAATGATAGAATAACAAATACATTACATTTTGAAATCATTACGAGTTTATCAAACCGTAGTTTATGTGGGGCACGACTTAAAATTAGATACTTTTGTTTACTTTGGTTCAAAAGATTCGTTTACCTTGGCTTCGTTTTTATTTTCCTTATACTCGGTAAAATGTAAATATAAAAACTTAAGTACACCATCTTCGCGTTTATGGTTGGTAAGATACCACAAGTGAAAATACAACCCTTTGTATTTACTTTCAAATAAACAAATTACCGGTACAAATTTCGCAACCGGGAACGTCGCAACGCGACGACGTTGAGACAACAAAGTTGGAAAAATAAAATCAGGATACGAGCTGTTGGCTGCTCACTTCGGACGATGGCGGTTTTATATTCGGCATAAATTGTTAAATATTTCCATAAATAAAAGCCTGCATCGCGTCTTGCCGAGCAACCTAGTTCGAAGCCCATTAAGTTTTCCCTTTCGGTATCTACGCTAATAAATAAAACTACCAAATGACTCGCAACCCGGTACAAAGACAACAAAGATACAATTCTGCTGGGATCAAATTTACTAAAAGAAAAATTCGCGCAAAACGACTCGTCGCTTTTATTGCCGCCGTCGCGAGTTCGAGTCGGAGTCGCGATCCTGCAACGAGTGGAATTTCAAAAGAGTAAAGGTAGATTAAACTCGATGCCGGGATGCCGTTCGCATTTCTAACCGCACCAATCTAAACACCACTAGCGACGATGAAAATACAAGTCGATTTAGTTAGCGGCATCGTCGAAGTGGCGGAAAGTTACGAAATATTCGTAAGATTTCCCACTCGTGCCTCGACGACCAACAAAACAAAGTCGCTGGTACTTATATTCGCAGATACGCGGCGTACTTGGAGTCGTGCTCTATGTATTCAAATTTATGAACTGTGAATATTTTCATCTCGACGGTCGTTTCGATATTTATCACGGTTATTATTATTTATTTTTTTTGATCTGGAATACGATTTAGTCGCCGTTGTTTTATTATTCGCGAGGCGAAAAGTCAAGGTAATTTTCACTCGGAATGGTATTTCAACATTGTATTCGGCTCGAAGGCGCATTAATATCGGAGCCCATTTCGAAAGAAATTATTTCCAGAGAATTTTCGAGCTACGTTTGAGATACGAAGCGTGAAAAATTTTCGTAATATTTGTTGGTTTTTTTTTTTTTCGTTAGTGTGTTTGTAGTTCTTTTTTTGGGTTAAAAAGCCAATAATGGATTGGCAAGCTGTAAAAAAAATTGCTATTAATGGTAAAAGCGTGAAAAATGGTGCAATTGGTTTTAAAATAAATTTTTTTCGAGACCATTACCGCTTCCATTTTAAGTTTGAGCAAATTTCGCGACCTTGAAGTCAGATTTCATAGAAGTGGATTTCACTAAACACGAATATGTCATTACTTTTGAAATCAAATTGCAAGAAGTGCCGCTTATTAATTTTCAAAAATATTCCATTTTTGGCAATTTAAAAAAAAGTCATGAAAATTGATATCTCTGAAATTTTTCAAGTTCAAATCAAAAAACATTTGATAATTTTTCATTTTTTTTCAGTTTAGTAAAATTTTTACATTTTTTTTTTTACATTAGTCTACCATTATTATGAACTTGACTTGTGTAAAAATAAAAACTCTTTCCAATGCACAATCCCCAGCTTTCTGTTTTCCTCAAATGAAAAGTTGCATGTTCAATTGCAAGAAAAATCATTAACTTTTTGGACAAACTATAAAATAATGAAATTTGAATGAAAGGTCTTTTTGCTCGTAATACTGGTAGATTAATATAAAAAAACTGTGAAAATTTTGCTAAAATTGAAAAAATTGAATTCTTTTGAGGTGAAAAAAAAATTTAATCAGTAATTGGGGCTCCGCAATCACTCAACCCAAAAAATCCCCCTCCCATTCAATACTTGAACTAAACAAAGCACCTCTGGTCCCCCCTAGTTAATTCCATACTACTCATGAAAGTATAAAAATTAGGATATTATGCTTCTGTTCTTTCTGCTATGTCAAACTGAAGTACACATTCCAGTCTGACATACTTAATGTGTAATTTTGTCTGAAAGTCAAATTTTGAAACAATCTAAATTTTTCCAAGTCTAAAAATATTTTTCAAAATCAAAAAAGTCAGAAATTTTGAAAATTTTCAAGTTCTAAAAATCGTTTGCATGAAATCTGAAAAATTTTTCAAGTTCAGAAAATCTAAACTACCTAGCCTGACAAAATGTCTGAAAGTCAGTGTGATTTTTAAAATTTTTCAAGTCAAAAAAACAGTGGAAATCTGAAAATTTTTCCAAGTTCAAAAAGTCTGACAAAATGTCTAAAAGTCAACGTGACAGAATTTCTTGTCAAAATTTCTTGTTGGAATTTTTTGTTAAAATTTTATGATAAATCAAATAATTATGATGAAATGAGCATAACTTTGCCCGTTCAATTTCAAGGGTATTCAAACATACCTACATGTGCTCAGAATAATTTGCCTACTTACCCAACGGGAGAAGAGACATTAGCAATGAAGTACACCAATATTTAAAATGAAAAAAAAACTCCTTTCATGAAAAATATATGAAAACTTTTGCAACCAAGTAAGTATCTTCAAAATCTGAGAAATTAAAAATTCGATGATTAAAATTTGCAAAAAGTAAAATAATTTTTAAGATCAGTTATTAAGAGTGAAAATTATTTCGTCGGGTTCAATATTTTTTAATCAGAATTTCCCAAAATAAAATTTCACAAAAATTGGAAATTTCGAATTTCAGTCAAATATATTTTTGTGAAAATATTCATCTGCGTGATTGTCACTCGATTTAGTATATTTGAGATTAATGAACGACTATTAAAAGTTTGGTTATGAAATCGATTTCTAATCTTTGTTCACTGACTCCTTGATCCTGGTCACTTTAGCATGAAAACTAATATCTATAATTTTGAAAATAAAATTCAATAAGTTGACATGTTTTAGTTGAAACCCCGAAGTAAATATTATACTTACCGCATTAGAAACTAAGTAGATACGACGGAAATATAACGAGAAAGAATACGTGTATGAAAAATTTATTCGAAAAAAATAGAGGAGATTTTCGAATAGAAAGTTTATGCAAAGTATTTTCCCTCACAAAGTATCAGACATACTTCCACGTAGTTTGAGTACTTCGAATTCACGAGGAAATATGTTAAAAACTTTATCCGGACATGCCCTCTAGGAATACCCAAAAAGTCAAAAGTTTAAAATCTGCTTATATTCTTTATGAATATTTTCGTCGCATTAATTTCGGGGGAAAAAAAGAGAAGAAAAAGGCGAGCAGGAAATGGTGTAAGAACGAGAGAGAGAAAGAGAGATTAGCTTTCGGACCAATTTATGCTAATAAAACATCGATATCACTTCGTTCATGTCACGTGGTACTGAACGGATGTTCTAAAATGTTGGCGAATTTTGATTCGCTGTAGATAAATTGACGGTTGTGTTCGTCTGCGAGTACTTCTTCGTAATATTGAGATTACTATGCGAAAATTTCCAATCGAAATGTACTCTGCTCGTGTCACATTTCTATAGTAATTTTCTTATACTAGCGTGGAAATTAATCTGGTCGGATTTCGGTACAGTTAACTACGAATATGTATAAACGCGTCAGCGAAACGAACGATACGATGCCTCGACTCGGTATTGGGTTTATTAAACAGAAACATCGAGATTGCATGCAAAGAGACAAGCCTTTGTACATACGAGTTAGTACATATGAACACATACATACTTTAAACTGGTTCTCGCGTCTACGGTTTAAATTAAATCCTCGTATCAGTCTGGAACAGGCGTATTCTTCAGAGGTCGCCCGAAACACGAAATATAGACATTTCACAATTAGGATTACAATTTAAAATTAAACCAGGAATAAGGATGGGACGAGCGACGCGAGAGAGGATAGAATTTACGTATTGTTTTCAACCATCCGAGCGTAAACAAAAGCTTTACCTATGGTAAGTAATATAAAACAACTTTGACTTTGAACCAGCGTTATATCGATTCTCTAAACTAGCTGTAGCCGTATGTATAGTAGAGATACATAGCTGGTGTAGTCGAAGTGCTAGGGAAAGTGTTTAATTTGCAACAGTCTATCGGTTGAAAAGTTATTAAACGTTTTAAAGTAACTGATTTCAATGGATAGATAATTAAAGCATTTTCTCCCTTATCGCTTTGTGTAACATTCTACGTAACATTGTAAAAGGGGAAGAGGAAGGACTTTGCTTGAAATACGGTGTACAGTAAACTGAATAAGTAATCAGGATCGGTTAAGGCGAATGAAGATTCCGGATTGAAAGACTTAATGAAATTTGCGAATTTGTTCGATTGCCTTTGGTCTACCTACAGTTCAAAAAACATGTTTTTGCTGTGATGATTTATTATTTATAGAGATTGGAAAACAAAATGTGCCAAATGTTGAAAATATTCAGTCTTTAATCTCTTGAAATTAAGATTCTATCAAAAGAGACGATATAGTTGCGCAACTGTAGCAGGGTGAAAATATAGAATGGCTCATAAAGTATTATTTTTTCTTTTTAGTGAAGATAGGCAAATTATTTTACATCTTGTTAAAATGGTTGCAGCTTTGTTCAAATGATGCAGTAAGATATTTATTTCAAATCTTTTCTCCTTTGAAAGCAACGAACTGCAATTTATTCTTCATTGTGTCGCTAAAATTGTCCAATTCTCCTGTCAAAAAAAATGTATTTTTGCAAAGAATCGTTTACCTTTCAATAAAACAATATGCAACTTGTGTTACAATATGATGACAGTTGAACAACCTAAATGTTTCGAATCATTTTCTTTCGGCAGCATTATGCCATCATTTTCACACAGTACCTCTCCAACTGTCTAAATTTTGCTAAGAAGGAAGTGATTTCTTTCAACGTTTATTTTGTTCTTTGGTCTTGAACAAAAAAAATGAGTATGCAGCGGGCAGCTCATTTTACAAAAAAAAAAAAATCAGGTATTGTGTCATTCCACCTGTCTGCTTATCAAAGTCATAAAATCATTTCTACTACAGCACGATTTTTTCCTTCAATAAGAAAAATATGCAACTTATTTTCCAAAACATTTCGTTTGGCATATCTGCAATAGTTTTTATATTGTGTTGTCGGAATTGCCTAAATTTTCTAGTCAAGGAAGACATATGTTCTGAAGCATGTTTGTATGTTCAATAAAGGAAGTATGCAGCTACAAATCTCCATTAATTTTACACTGTATCACTCCAGTTGCCTAGATTAGTTTCTGTTGTAGTAAGTGTTTTGACCTAAAATTTAAAAAAAATTATTTCAACGTTTTGTTTGAAATTACTCAATGATGACTTTTTTTGTTTGAATATCAGGACTTCTGCTTTCTAATTTTTAAAATGGCTAAATGATTTTAATAAATAGATAGTTGTAGAAAACTGATAAAAACAAATTTGACGTTTCTGCAACTTTTCAATATCTTCAATGAACCTCACGTCGGGCCAATATAACTTGACCGGTCCGCCTAGTACACAGAGTAGGCAAAAAGCATTACAACGTAGTGATTTTCAAAACGCATATTTGTTTATTTTTAAAATTATTTTCTTTTCAAAAATTATTTTTACAATTTTGGGAACCTTGCCCTGCATTTTGCATACTCGGTGTAATAGGCGGACCGGTCAAGTTATATTGGCTCGACAACATCTCAGATTTTGTCCAAAATCAAGGGATGATTCATTTTGAGTTGGGGATCTGCCATAGAAAAGTTTAATCCCTAGTTCAAAAAGGGATGGACCTAGAGTTGCTCAGAATGGGATTTTCTTCTACCAAGAGATTGAAAAGTTGCAGATTCTAAAAATTAAGATTTTTGATTGCAAAAAAAAAAATAAACAAAAAAATGAAATACCCTCCGCTTGGTACCAAAACTGAACTTGAAAGGCATCTATTGATTTGAAAAAATATTTAGATTGAAAATTGAAAATTTTACATTGCGGTGTTGCCAACTTTAAAATCCCTTGACGAATAAAAATTTTCCTGTCACTTCATGGTAAGAATTAATTTTTTCAAAAATCAAAAGTTGGCAACACTGTAATGAAAATTTTTCATTTTTTCGTAATCGAAATAGGGGTTTCCATCAATAATGGCCTTTTAGGTCTAGTTTGGGTATTCCATTTTTTTTACTCAAAAATCTTGATTTTTCAGCGATCTGAAGTTTTTTAATCTCTCGGTAGAGGGCAATAAGTCGTATCTCATTTCAAGGTCAATAGTCTGAGGAGAAATAGAAAATCAAATTGCACTGTTGTCTGTTTCAGGAGTATATCTGAAGTATCATGCAGGTGGCACTACCCAAAAATGACCAAAACCTGCGATTTCTCCCCTCAAAAGTGGGCCCACTTTGAGCAGCCCAACTCTGTCCTCCTTTGATCTAGGGGTTTAACATTTTCGATGATGGATCTGCTACTCAAAATAAATCACCTTCTTAGATTCGTCGAAATTTGAGATTTGTTTTTTTTTTGATCCACCCTATACATACTCAACTTATGAAAATTTGTTTTCTTTTTTTTTGTGCGGTTTTTTTGAACCCCCTAGAGCTGATTAGAAAATTATCGTTTAAATTGCCTAAATCGTGAAGTATCTTTCAGTTCCTTCAATAAGAAAGATATGCAGCTCACTTGACTAAATGTCACATAAATTGCCTATACATTTAGAATGAGCAGATCTCCTTAATAAGGAAACAAAGCAACCTGTTTCGAATTAGTGTAATTTGTAAAGTCTAATCCAGAAATGAAAAAATGTACCTACATACTCGTGGTTTAAAAAAGCTAGTTTGCCTGCCATTTTCTTAATCTGCAACCGTGTTGACTGAAAAAAATAAAAAATTTTCTACTTTCTACGAAAAAGGCAGGATTTTTATTGGATCGTGTATTTTTTATATTCGAGCTTCGTCGTTTGAGAAGTGGCATTGGAACCATAAAAACGTGAATGGAGAGTGAAATAAGTGGAGAATTATAGGCGATATTTTGATCTAATGAGCCAATATACGAAGACATATTTTTTAACGATTTATTTTGCGTCGTATAATTCGAACACATCTACGTCTCTTCGTTAATTAGCCCATTGATAAGCTCAAGGTCGTTGAATGAATTGAGAAAAAAAACCGACTACAGTTTAGTTGTTTTTTTAATTTCATTCTTCCTGCTGCGATACCGGAAAATTGATCTTTTTTAAAAGCTCCAGTCGTCTATGGTATATAAATCGCCGCGAGTATTTTCGAATTTCTCGCTCCCGTGCGGAAATTACACACGTGCGATAACAAGTTGTCTGAAAAATTTGTTCGAAAATATCCAAGGTTGACGATAAACAGAAAAAAAGGCAAATGAGGAGGGGTGTAAAATGTCGATGCGATACGAATTGGAAAATTACATTCGGCAATTTTTGGTGGAAAGAACAAACTGCATTTGAACACGAATGCGTTTATACTTTTCCTAGTCTAAATGTAGGTCACTTTGGTGCTGGCAGGGTACAGGCGCCATCCCAGCGGAGGAAGCTAGGTAGGAAATTGAATTGTTAAAGGATACGTAGCCAAAAGCGACTGATATATCCATTTGTTAGTACCAAAGAAGAGTCGGAGTTTCTCGGTTGTGACACGCTTAATCCTCTGCTAACGTAATCGTTTAAAGATAAACCTTTACCGTGTAAGTTGTTAAAGAGGGGGGAAGGGGGACGTGTTAATACACGCGCTAGCATTTGCCGAAAACGTTCGTTATTCTGCTCAAGAAATAAAATGATTTCAACTTTGATCCTATACACGTTTGGTAACGTTTTGTTATTCTCGAGTAGATATCTGAAGATATAAGTGCGATATGGGGTGAGAATCTGGAGCATCGATGAGATGGGGTGCGAATTGTACTCGCGTTCGCGAACCTTTCTCCATATTTATAGCTGAAGAGTAGAATAGGTTGCTGGCAGCGTAGACGAAAGGATTCGAATCTCGTCATTGTCTCGGCAAACTGTTCTCTCTCAATTAGAATTCAAGAGCTAGATTTGCGCTTTTTCGTAATAAATAACGAAATACTAGAACTCGTTTTACTCGCCAACTGATACACGCGGGTGGTTTTAAAAAGTTGATATTAAACACATCGTTGTTGTACGACTGCGACGACGACGAAGACTTTCATTGCGGTGTGTGTTGTGTCTGTATAGATTACATACATATTTCCAGCAGTACAGCTGTTGTTGTTGTACGAGTATTTTGCCCGAAACGGCATTGTGTTTTCTCTCATCGTTTCCTCCCCGATTCCATCCGCAAACTCCCCGATCGTTTTCTCTTCGGGTGGCAATTCTTCACCTCTCTTGCCACGTTCGTGTCGCGTAGCTCGCTCTCGGCGCGCGATTATTAATTTCGTTAAACGTGTAGAAATTCGCACAGTGCCAGAAAGTTTTCTGCTATCGTTTGATGGAAAAATCACGTTTCATGAAGTTAAAAGTATGGTAATGTCGTTACACAATTAGAGATATTTTACAGAAGCAGACACAAAGAGAATCGAAAAGTTTAAAATACATTAATTCGTTAGGTTTAATAAAGCCGGAGCATGGGGAACACTAAATTCTTTCAACTTATCCGATGAGTTTAAAACGAAAACTTACAATTTCATAAGTTTGATTATTCAGTTAACTTTGGTAATATTATATTTTAAAGGCGCACTAAAGAATTTCTTCCTTTCGAGATGAAACTTTTACCAGATGGATATTTATTATTCAAATGATAAAACTGAAACACGTAATTTTCATGTTGAAAATAATCAAGCGATGGATGTTCGCTCTTCCGTTTTTGGGGGCGATCAGTCATCGAACTCAGACTCGACGTAGTAATGTGTCGCGTCAGCGCGTCTCGTCATCCGATGACCTAATTTGTGTGGTGGATTTGATTTTATAAACTTACTTAGAAAGTGTTCAATTATTCGTGCACGATTTAAGACGAATTAACGTTATAATTTTGACGATATAATTTTTTTTAATACTTAAATCTGAACAAGAACATGCTCAGTTGATCAAGAATTAGTCGAGATTGATTCTGATTGGTTATTTCTCAACTAGGGGCGTTTTTTTTCAAGTAGATACAAAACCTTTCGTTTTTGGAACGAAAAAAAAATGTCGAAAGTTCAATTTAAACACAAAATAAATATTATTGTCGTTTTAGCATAAGATATCGTGGAGAACGTTGCGAAATTCCGCAACGCTGACTTTTAGACATTTTGTCAGACAAGCAATTTAGACTTTTTGACCTTGGAAAATTTTAGAAATCAGGGTAACTTTCCAACTTTTTTTCAAGCAGACTTCTTGCACTGGAACATTTCAGAGATCACATTGATTTTCTGGCATTTTGTCAGACATTTTTGGGCTTACAAACTTTTTAAGAATTCAAATGAATTTTTGGACTTGAAAACTTTCAACTTTATGAACTTGAAAAATTCCAAATAAAGTTCAAATCAACTTTATGGACTCGAAAATTTTCAAGAAAAGTTCAAATCAGAATATTGTCAGATAGCTTATTACTTAAGGCTGAGTTTTAGACATTTTGTGAGACTTTTTTGAACTTACTGACTATTAGACATTTTTTCAGACTATTTTTGACTTGAAAAAATTTTCAAATTTTCATTTACCTTTTGGACTGAGAAAATTTCAGAGATCATGCTGATTTTTTAAACATTTTGTCACACAAACACTTCAGACTTTTTTGACTTGAGAAATTTTAGAGATCACGCCGACTTTCAGACATTTTGTGAGGCTACTTTAGACTTCCTGGACTTGGAAAATTTTAGATATTCTGATCTTTTCGAATTTGAAAAATTTTATCGAGTGACAGTTGACTTTTGAACTTGGAAAAATTTAGATCGGTCAGAAAACGCAATAATTTTTTTTTGTAAATTTGGAGTAATGGTGGTTTTTTAATGGTCGCTTCAATTATATCCTCATTTTATTGCCAACGTCTTTCAAGTACCTAATTAGGAGGTATTTGATCACGTTCGGGTGGGGGAGGGGAGGGGTGGTGAAATGACTGTTCCCCAGGATAAAATCGAGTAATATTTGCAAAGTGAAGTATAAGTTATTTTCCTTGAGATTTTACTCCTTTTTTGATATTTGTCTATTTTTTAATGAGGATTGTTTTGAACGAATAATGAAAGCGTAACTTACGTATTTTATTCATAGCCAATGGATGAATGACTTCAATTTCTTACTCAGTAATCAGTATTTTCTTCTGGTACTTACCTGTAACAAAAAAAAAGCAAAGGTACAAGTTATTAATTACGTAATCAATCAATCAATGCTAATTAACCGAAATTATCCATTCCATGAACTAGTTGTTGTCTTATTTATTGAGTAAGTTTCGTCTGTGGTCTTATGAGCGAGATTTTCTTTTTCATAAAAACCGTGAAAGCGGGAAATATTGTTCAATTTTCTCTATTTTAAAATCAATTTACCTGGTTTCAAATCAAGTCTCAAAGAGTTGATGAATTGGGGCAGAGGTTTCATTTTTCTGTGGGTATGACTTGAGAATAAGGAAATATTCGAAAAAATTTCCATAATAACTTGTTTGAAAGAGGATAAAATTAGCTTTAAAATGATATCATTATTTTGGATTTCATACAGTTCCATAAATTGTTGCATTTTTTCACAATTTTCCACAGCCGAAAAATTGAACTTTTTCTCATAAAATGTTGTAAATCATTATTTTTCAAAAATTTCAGCCGATCATTTGAATAATCACGTGAACTTTTTCCATTCTTCGTTCTTTCTCAAAACAACGTTTTCTACATTTTTATCATGAATCGTTGTCATAAAACTCCTGATGTTCCTAAAAATTGATAGAATTTCGGAGTGAAATCATAACACACCTACCCAAAAATTTCCAAAATCAGAAATTTTCAAAATTATAACTTTGAAACGGTCACTGGAGAACCAATCTTTTTTTTTTTTAAATCTAGCATCAAGAGGAGAAGGCTAAAACCAAAAAATAGGGTTGAAAAATCGAAACCATTTAGAAAGAATTATGATAATAAAACTCATTCAATTTTTTTCTTTCAAACGACTTATCTTCATTGTATTTTTTAGGACGCAATTCTATCGAAATATGTACTTTGAGAATACTTTCTTCCTCGTATGCCAAATTTTATAAAAATATAAATCGATTTCCAACATATTACGCTTAATTAACAAATCCATTAGGTCGGTTAGCATAATCAATCAATTTTCGTCGTACAACACGTCCATCCACTGTGTATTTTAAAACGTGAAAAATCCCACTTCGAAACGAAGAACGAAAAAGAACGCGAGAAAAAAATCGCACAAGAGGGCAAAAAAAAGTTCGGACTGAAAACCCCAAAACGAATACCATTTGCCATTTGTAGAAAATACAGCGACAAAACATTCGAAGCAAAAAATAAAAAAAATGAAGAAGAAAGAAAAAGTACAAGGCTTACGAGAATTTAATTTGAAAAAGGCTAAAAAAACACATTAATTCATCATCTCTCGAAAAAAAAGTGGAGAAAAAAATCAATTCAAAGATTCGAATCGAGGGTGCGCGAAAAACACCGCCAGACGAAGAGAGAAAAAAGGTCAAAATTTGTCATACTTTTTGCAGAACGATTTTCGAGCAAATGGCCTTCGTACAGTTTTACTTTTTTTTTACATTAATCGTTAGCAGGAAATACGAAGCATTTGTTATTTTATCTATTAAAAAGTTTACCAACGTCACGTATGCGAAGAGCCCGCCGAAGGAGAGAATTTCGCTTCTAAAATTATAGTGATTCGAGTGATGAGTAAAAAAATTCTCCGTTTTCGGGGGGCATTAATCAAGATGAAAAACGTATCTCGTTTCGCCTGCTGCGAAAATTAATTCATCTCACCTAATCTTTATTTATTGTTCATCTTGATTCGGTTATTTATGAAATACTGTATTTATACCCGAAAACCCCCATACGAAAGAGAAAGGCCCCCGAAAAGAAACACGACGATAGACAAGTATGGGAAAAAAGCACTCGGACGGGGTGTGGGGCGAGGAAGCCCTTGAAAAAATACGCGAAATTCCGCGATAGAAATTTATCTAGCGAACCCTCGGGAATTACATTAATGCTAAAAAAATACGCGCCGCGTTAAAACAGATAAAATAAAAAATAAAATGAAAAAAAAAAAGAAGCCAGCGAAAAAACCGCCGTTTCCCTCGCTCTCTGCGTGTGTTGCCTAAAGCCAAGCTAAACGAATTTCCTGACATAACCGCAAAAATAAACCAATACGAGATTACCCTTTTGTAGTGAACGTTGCCGCGTTGTGTGCCGGTTCGTTAGACGAATATGGTAAAGATAAAACATTCAAATACGTGATACGTTTGTTGAAAACCTACCGAACACACAGTATACATACGTACGAGTAAAAGAAGTGTGAAATATTAATGCGAAAAATCGACGGTGGCGAATGACGACACGCGTACCGAGGTCGCCCCCCCTCCCCCCAGGTTCGGTTCGGCTCTTCATATCTTGTAATTTCACGTTACGTGATCGGTGTGACATGAGTGCGACTTTTTACGACGAAATTTTCGCACGATTTATGTGCTAACGTTTGAAAATAAAACGTACATTATTCGTATTTAAAGAGTATTCTCGGTCGTGGAAGTTGGGTTTTTTATTTTTTTCCTTTCTTTCCTTCTCATAACCGTAGGCGAGTCACCAAGCATGTCGTTGTGTCGATTGCATCTCAAGTATGTGCGGATTTCTCCGCAAATTTTGTCGCCATTTTTATCTCACCGCCCTGGAAGTAGTAGCCACGGAAGGAAGGGTTTCAACAGGAACCTTAACGTGCTACGTATTTTTACCGGGCTTCATCTCCATCGTCGATCTGTGACATTTTCACCTCTCCTAAGTGATAAAATATTCAACGATATGGTATAGTTACGAGTTTCGCAAGAGATTGGATATAGGATGTAGGCCTTTGGGGCGACGCCGATGCGACGCGACGAGCTCTCTTACGTTGACATGTTTTTCAAAAGAGAAATTATTCAAGATGGAGTGTTAAGTTGCGTGATTCGACGTCCCCTTCTTTTTATTTTCGGCTGCGATTCGATTTAATTAACGGGTCGTGAATGATAGAAGAAGGCGTGCTGGACTCGCGTGTGCCAAGTACGTGATTCAATTAGGGAATTACACGTGGAAAAATTCTACGTGTATGTATAAAACGGTGTTTATCGTAATTGAACGGTGGAAGTTTAATAAACGTAATCCGATAACGTTTCCAAATTAAGTAAACGTAGACGTAAAAATATTTCGAAGGTTTGGAATGGGTAGAAAAGAAAGTATTTTGGTGTTCTTTGTGTTGAGGAATTGTATTATAAAAGTTTATTCTTGGTTGTAACGCACTCACGAAAAAATGGTTAGGAGAAAGATCTGACTAATTGAACGTGGAAATTTATCTGGCAGATCGGCGAGATCATTGAAAAAATTTCAAATTCGAGGATTTCTTGTAAAATGGTTTTGAGATAAGATTCTAAATACGAGTAAATACTGAATTTTGTATTCTCAGAAAGGAAAAAAATCATTGCCAGCAAGATGAAACTTCAGATGAATATGTGGCTTCATCTTAAATTTTAAGGAGGAAATACTCCATTGATAAAAGTTTTGAAGCAATCACGAGAATGAAATAATAATTACTTCGAAAACTGGAAAAATTTTATTCCGATGATTTTTTGTTTAAATTGAAAATTCAGGGGCCAGTATGCTACAGAATGAGGAAATTCCGAATTAAAACAAAAATAATAGTACCAACTTCAAGTTTCGATTAAAAAATCTGATTTTGAGTTTTTTTTTAATCCTGCTTCAAAATCAATGGACTTGGCTTCTTCTATTTTAATCACAGATGTAAAATTCTTGATTCATTTCCATGACTGCTTTCATTTTTTTCAATCTGGTGCAAACATTCATTTGTAGCTCCTTCAATTTTGAATTCAGGCAAAAGATGCTTCACGTACGATCATTTTTGTGTTTGTATATAGTCTACCATCGAAATTGAAGGAATTAGATGACGAGGCAGATCAATTTCTTCAAAAAAATTGTGTAATGCTTTTGTCCAATTGACCATTTTACGTAAAGTAAACTTCGAAAACCACATAATGACAAAACACCAAGATGGATCACAATGCAGGTGACTTGAAATTTTTGCCTAATTTTCATCTTGAAGTTGTCAAGGCAAAACAAGAAAACGTCCTAATTCATTTGTTTTGTTTTTGACCTATTTTTTCCGTGCACTATTGTCATAATATGAAGGCATTTTTTTTTTTGAAATTTCAATCCCCCTCCCTCAAATGATGAATTTAAAACTCAAAATCGAGAAATGTTCAAAGTGATACCTCGAATTTTGACCAAATCCAAGACGATGCGGTTGTTCATTTTGAGGTGAAGACGCACCGTAGAAAATTTTAGACTCCTAGCTTGAATGAGGATGGAGCTAGAGGTGCTCATGAAGAGTCACTTTTGGGTAGCGACACCTACGTTGTACCTAGATAATGGGATGATGGACCTTGTAGTCCGAGCTCACAAAAAAAAGAAAGGACTTTCCCTGAAAAGTTGCATTTTGAGTTTCTACTCCTCCTTAGGCCATTGACCTTGAAATTGGATACCACTTTTTTCACCCTACCTGGGAGTTGAAAAGTTACAGATTGCTGAAAAGTCAAGATTTTTGAGTTACCAAAGAAAAAGGAAATATCCTCTGTTTGGTACCAAAACTGAACCTAAAAGGCTCTTATTGATGCCAAAAAATTATTATTTTCCCCTTGAAAAATTGGGAAATCTTAATTTGTTACAAAAATCAAAAGGTGGCAAGACTGTAAAATTTTCAATGGAAATAATTTTTTTTGCATCAATTACCTTTCAAGTCCATTTAATTGATATCGAGGAGAGGGCATTTTATTTTTTTGTAGGTAATTCAAAAATCGAATTTTCAGAGATTTTTTTAACCCCCTGATGAAAGGCAGATTGGATTTTTGGACTGAGAAATTTTCAGAAATTCTTGACTTTTTGGATTCGGAAAAATTAATATTTTTTTAAAATTTGAATTTTTTGTCAGACATTATAACATTTTATTATACTTTACATTATGAGAGATTGTTTTTTTTAAATGCATACTAGACGTGTTCAAAAGTTTAACAAAATATTGAAAAATCAGATAAAAAGTTTAGTGAAATATTAATCAATTCATTTTACATTTTTCTATCTGATTTTTCAATATTTTGTTAGAATTTCGAAAAGTTGTATAAACTAAAAAAAAAATCAATTCCTCACGTTTGATGAAATAATCTAGCAGTGATTCGACACGAAATTTTTAAGCGGTTTCGTGCCGGTTTCGTGCCTTTGATTGAATAGTTTTGGTTTAGTGTATGGTTTCGTGTGAAACCCCAGTTCAATCGGTTTCGTGCCGTGCTTTTGTTTCGTGCCGGGTTTCGTGCCAATTTTGTGCCAAGCCAGAAAATCAGTTTTGTG
>FIZU01012653.1:0-12305 GCA_900064475.1 Pseudococcus longispinus | reverse complement strand
ATTCTCGAGATTACTTGCTCAATAATTCATAGAAATGTCTGATTTTTTGAAATGTTGTGTAGAAAGGTATGGGACAGAGCGGAAATTATGTAGAATCTCGAAATGTTAATTAGTTTTCAATTTATAAGTGTTCAAAGATGTGGAAATTTCGTGAAAATTTAAAAGTCAATATTTTCTTACTTACTGCATGGATTGAGATTTAACATAATTTCCGCTCTGCATCTATTCATTATCTATCGATTCAACTTTAATTTGATAAGTTTCATTAAGTATTCGTGGAAATATTTACGGAATACGAAAAGGAAAAAATTCATATTAAAAATGATCTTCCATGATGGCCAATAATTTCTGAACTTCAGATTGGGCCAATGTCGTTCGATTTATTAATTTCAAATCATTTGATTCATGAATTTATTCACAGTTTTTTGAACATAGAATTATCAAATAAATTTTGATTCTACAAAAATAGAAGTAAAAATATTTGAAATTTTATTTATTCAGAAAGTTTTAGTTTGAAAACATGATTAGGTAAATTTTAATAGTTTTGAATATTTTTAGTTAAAGAACGACATAGTATTGTTTATTGAAAATGGAAGGTCGCAAATTTAACTGAATTCCTCAACCACATATATTTACATATTTGTTTTCAAATATTTGTGTTGGGTAAAGGATACCCTTAAGCAGAGAAAATTCGACAATTAGAATAAAGCCCTATATTGGTCACCCCTACAGAGCTATAATAATAAAAAATTGTGATTTTACCTGTTTTTACAAAAATGAATAATTTTTTGAGACACAAATTTCACGATTGTGCCACTTCTCTACTTACAGTCGGGAAAGTAATAATGAATTCAAGTTCAGAAGGGTCAAATCATATAGAAATGATACCAAACATACCCCTACCTCTTTATTTGCAGAAATAAGGATGCTTTCACTCCAAAAATCACCCACTACTCATCCCCTAAGGGAAATTTTTGATGGTCCCTATCCCCAAAATTTTATTATGGTTCATATTAAAAGAAAACCCATATGTCCAGAGATGAAACTTGATCAAAAATCTAGGGGGGGGGGGGTTAAAGAAGAAATTTGCCGATAAAATTGAATAACTTAAGCCAACAAATTATCGACTTTACCGACCACCTGCTCAGATATGAAAATTCGGTAAAATTTTTGAAGGGGTCTATAATGTTACTCAGAAAATGAAACAAAAAAGTTTAAACAAAAGAAAAATGAAAAAAAAAACATAATTTGTGGAAGAATTAAAAAAAATAGTTAAAGTATGAAAGTGTTTCATTACGCGAGCGAAGCAAGGCTGAATTTTTTTTTAAACTTAGTTTGAAAAGCAAAATTTGGCCATTTTTGGGCATTCAATAATACAAAAAAAGTATGAATGAAAAAAAAAATTACAATTAAGTAAAAAATATGTTGAAACGAGGGTAAATTTGCGAATTGTTTCAACCAAGGCAAAGGGGAAAAGTGGTTTGAGCAAAAGAAAAGTGAAAAAAATTGACTTGTTGTGTATTACAAAAGCGAAGCGAGGACAAAATTTTTACAAAATTTAGAAAATTTTTCGAAAAGTTCAACAAATTCTCAAAATTTAACAACTTATGGTCAATTTTTAAAATTTGTCAGCAACGTTTTGCAATTTTTCAAAATTTTTGGCAAGATCTCACCAAAATCCCAAAATTTGCCGACTTTGTAACGAATTTTGAGTGGAGGGGAGTCCCCCTATGTTTCGTCCCTGCACATATCAGCTCATGCTCAAAAAAAAAATTGCCAATATTTTGGGAAAGATTGAATTTTTTTCAATTTTCAAAAACGACATTTAGATATCGTTGAATATCTTCTTCTCGACTGAAAAAACATCGTAATTAAAATTTATCTCCCTTCCACGAATCAATATTTTATTTCGTTCTGATCGAAATTATAAAATTTTCGAAACTTGATATCGAATCAAAATTTTATCAGAAAGCTGTTCTTTCGAAATTCAGATTTTTTTCAAGTTGCATTCATTTCACTCTAAAAAATATCGATCCAACCTACCATTAAACTTCTGTACAATCTTCAGACGCCACAATTTAATTATTAATAAAACCAGAAGAAACACGTTGTTTAGAAAGAGCACATTTCAAACAATCCCACAACAAGTGGATTTCATTTCAGTATTATTTGATGAAAAAGGTTCCCAAAAAACGGAACAATATCACGTAGATAGTTGTACGGTGTTGGTTATTTTTCAGTCACACCTTATTCAAGATTACGACGACAAACGCATCCGGCATCCACCATAGCCAAACTTCCAACCCAGGATAACAACGTATTCACACCGATCGTCGGACCTACGCAATCTAGCGATCAACAATTCCGACAAAATAATTTAGATTTTTCCAGTTCGGATACATTGGTAGATTACCTACTACCTCCAAATCCTAATGCCCAGTTCACTTCTTTGAATTTCCAAGACCCTTCGGCTAATTTACAAAACATCGATAATTTTTTCGACGTGGCTCCGACGTCATCGTCGTCCGACACAGTTAACTCATTCCAACCGATACAAAATCAATTTACATCGTCACCGGGGAGTTTTGCGAATCAAATAAGTATCACTGCTCCGAATACCGGCGCTGATACTGTGCAAAGCTTAACATTCCAAAACGCTCCAATATCCCCATCGCCTAGTCTTTCGTTTCCTAGTCCACCGCAGCCATCGAACTTGAACCAATTCATTCAGAATAAAGAATCGAGTCCTTTGAGCCGGGAGCTAAACAGCGTGAATCAGTTGAAAAATTTCAATCAATTCAAATCCAGTAGTAATTTCGTTAAAAACGATCCAATCAGTACGGATCAAACGAATCAGGGTAAATGGGATCTTGGTTTCGATGCGAACGATATTCTAGCTCCACCCAATCCCGAAACTGCACGCAATGAGTATGATACCATTAGTGGTAATAGATTCAAAAAAGTTGTAAATAGTATTCCATTATCGTCGAATAATATTCCCATATCGTCGAATAATATTCCATTACCGTCCAATAATTTCCCTCCGCCTAATAACAATCTTATAACGCCTAGTAATACTTTATCACCTCCGAGTACCCAGTTCAGTCCGGCCACCAATCAATTCGTTCAACCGAATCAATTCAATCAGCCAAATAATCAATTCCAATCCAGTAATCAATTCTTCACTAATCAATTCACACCTCAACAAAATAACTTCAACCAATTCAACCCACCGCAGCCATCATCCAATAACCAATTCATCCCTTCGAACGTACAATTCACCCAACAGAATCCAGTACCAGCGTCCAATAATCAAATCTCAGTGCCAAACCAAATTTCGTCCAACAGCGATCAAGCAGATATAATCTGGGGAACCCAAAAACAAGCTGCTAACTTCATTCCCACCACTCCGGCACCTTTCCTACCGACCATACCACCCAATCAAAACCAAAATCAGATAAATTACCAACAAAACGGATTCAATAACCAGCAAAACTTGCAACAGTTTCCTAGCACGCAATTGAACAACGATCAAATTTACCAATTATCTGGTAACGTTAATAACCAAAATTATGCCTTAGATACGCCACTTACTTCGCAATTTGATTCCTTTCTACCGCAAGGTACCGTCTCCGATCACTCCTTTTTCCCAGTCAACGAAAACGTTAGGCATTTTCAACGTAAAAGGCAAGCGGACGAAGAAGAGGAACACGAGGAAGAAGCCGAAGAACCCATATACGAGTCACAAAGTCAATTCAAACCCGGCCCGTCCGTGTATTCATTCGTTAAAACTGACAAAAATGGTCATTTCAAATGGTCGGTAAGGCATCCGTCGAGAAGATAGAAAAGGTACGAATTTGTATATAGGCGATTCAAGCATCAAATTTTAAATATGTAATAATAAAATATTGTAGTTAAAGATCATTTTCAACGAGTATCTAGATCTACCTATGGTTAGAGATCAGTAGAGTTTGTTTTGCACTTACCAAAATTGTAGACTGTGAATATTGAATATAGGTAGATTTTAATCTGGAATAGTCACATCTTGAATGATTCGTTCGATATAATTAACCACTAAAAAAAAACTATGTTCTAAAACAATCCAATTTTCAGGTGGATTACAACCAGCCGAAAGTACTAATTATAAAAACTTACCTCATGTGCCAAGAGTATCTCGACGAGAACATCACGAGGCCGGACCAGTAAGGACTTATGCTAAAACCAATCATCATGCGCATTATTCGTGGGGTGTGAAACACAACGTTGGACATGGATATTGATCTGAAAAGACAAGTTGATGTTACGATGATACCATCATTTTTGGTCCATTATTCGTAACAAGTAAAAACAAATTGCTAGATAAATTAACAAATTATAAATTTAGGTAGGAAAAGGAATTGATAGTGTATAGTCTGGCTGAATAAATCCATCGGTAATCATAAGAGGAATTCTAGTCTGTACTTTTTTGTAACATTTCATTTCACTGTTTGAAAAAAAAAAAGAGACAAAGTTATATTTTGTTCGAGATAACATGACAATAAAAATGCATGCATTTCGATTACTTTTTACAAATCATTGCTTAGAAAATAGAAATATTCGAATGAAAATACCGCGAGGCGTTAATCATCTTTCTAGTTGGAAAATAATACCGATTTCGTTTCGAATCAAAGTTTATCAAAGTACTTATAAGTTAGGTTCAAGTTTCTACATTACGAACTGGAAGATTTTTAATCGGCAAAAAAACTTTTAATAAGTATATTCATTTCGTTACCGAACAATCGGTACAACTTTTCTTTCATTTGATAATATTTTTATACTGAATTATTAGTGAAATGTACTCACTTGATTAAAAAATAACAAACGGTTTCCTCATTTGTAAGATTTTAAATTAAGTAATTTAAGCGTTCAAGAGTTGCGGTGTTTGAATCACCTTGTTAAATGTTAATTATATTTAAAAAATAAACGTATTTATGAAAATTAATCCTCTTACTGTATTTCTACTTGACGTTTAAAAGCTGCATTCGCCTTTACACCAAATGTTACTTTTCTAGATACTATAGTCGTGTATCTTTTCAACTTGACAAGGAGATTCGTTTCAAACACTTTTCACATTGCTAAATCAAAAGTAAAGGATACAATCGGCTTAATGATTGACGAGAGTACGAAGAAATGCGTTTCATTGTTTAAACGTTTCTATTCAATAAATCTTATAACTGTGTAATTCAAAAGCAAAGAAGGGTCATGTACTTACTTCATCCTCGGTGTAGTTGTTATCCCGTCATCAATTAATTTTTCAAAACTTGCCTGGTTCCTTGTTGGATGAAAATTTATCTAAATTAGAACATTAAAGTTAACAAGTTAGTTCACTAATGTCTTCAGTTCTCAACTGTTATCGGCCTCAAATAATAATTACAAAAGACGACTTAGTGGTTTGAAAACCGACTACATTGTTCCACTTGAATTTAGTTAATTGGTAAAGATAATCTGAAACTTTGATATTTAATGAATAACATTTACAAATAAGAATTGATACGTTGCCATTACCTTCCTCGTTCCAGTCGTTCCTTCTAATTTCATTAGAATCCTGAATTCCAATTTCACTACTCTGGCAATGGGCAATCCAGCGGATGATATCTTCAGATACGACGTTCTGTATAATCTATATAGCTTCCAGTCTCAGCTGCAGCAGATATACACATTTCCAACGAATGGAAATTTAAATCACTAACGTAAGTTTTGACTTTCGATACGATATCTCGTTGACGATAATATTTTCTAAAATGTTATTCAATGTTAATAAACCAATAAAATTAATTTTAACGCAATTCCCCAGTAAATAACTTACTTTTAACTCAAAAAATTCCAATTTTCGAACATGAAACGAAATTTTACAAAACAAAGAAGTGATAAAGTGATAAAATTGCCACGTCAACCGGTTAGCTTCGTAAGCTCATCGATGAGTTTTCACTTTTCACGCCAGGTGATTTGGACATTTATGAGATATACTTACGGAGTATTTCAAATTCATTTTTTTTCATCTGAAAACAAAGACTGGTGAAGTAAATTATTATTGTTTCGTTGTTTATTAAATAAAAAACAAAGTAAACGTATTAAACTTGAACAACCTTGCTTTTTTCATAGTAAAAATGAAATTGAAAAACTAGAGGGACTCGGCAAAAATTCCGTTGTCAAAATCAAACAAAGTTGATAAAAATCAGAAATCAAATTTTTTCATTTTTTTTTCAACAAAACAATAACAAAGTGTTGATGAATTTTTGCAAATTATTACAAAGTAATCTGTATAATTAATGAATTTTGAATACTAATCTCGTAAATTGTCGGTGTGTAGTTTGTACTTTTTGAATAATTAAATACCGGTATGTTTCGAGTCGCTGTTGAGTATTGTGATACGGTGCCAAATCAAACTTGATCATTTCATGATGAGCTGATTTTCGGTTTTCAGTCTTCGACGACTGGTGTTTGGTAAGTGAAATTCAATTCCTACCTAAACTATAACTTGTTAGTTGATCGATTTATGTTTCAAATTGAAATCTGCAATCCTACACGGTTCTAGTTATGTACTAGCTTTGTTCATGCTGAGCTGAATCCGTGCCGAAAACACTCGTCAATCTTTGTACTGTTACTGTTACGTCGAAATGAAACTGAATTTCTACGCTAAAGGACCAGCTATATCGAAACATTTCTTTCCTCTATTACGCATGCAATTGGTACTGTATAGCTACATTTGCAACGCAAGTTTAAGCAAAATTAAACAAAATACAAGTTGGCGTATTTTAAACGCAAACCAATAAACATAAAGGACTAACAACCAGCAAGGAAAACGTTCTATTATACTGTTTCTAGAAGAGACAGTTATTGCAAACTTCCCTCGTTTGAGACTCAAAATTTGTGGGGTAGTTATCTCATGGGAACTCGTGTATTTAGCTGCACAACTTAACCTCCTAAAATATGTGACCAGTTGCAAGGCGTATCGATTCCGTTATTGCTGGATGGAGCTAATAAGCTCTTTTGCAAGTCCTATTATATTTATTTATAGTCGAAGTTTCTGATTAACTTTACAGTCAAAGATAGTACTGTTTTAAGAAACGTGTTTCAACCTAAATTTCGAGTAATTTTATTTATTTCACCGGCACCTATGTTGAATTGTGAGTTCATGTGTACAATTGTGCGATTGTTTCGTATTATTTAGCCACGTATAGTCGTATACTCGTTTGATCAAGGAGTGTACTTATTAATTCGGTAGGATAGTGGAACCTGTAGAAATGAAATTTGTATTCTATGGTATTCTAGTTCACCTATATAATTTCATCTGAACTTGGTTTCATGTGTGTGTGTGTTTTTTAAAATAGAGAAATGGTTTTTATTCTTGAAACAGAACAATGTAAACTTTTCGTATTAATGTAATTAATCTATTTCACTGCAATCGTGAAATTTAGAAAAGAAAAAAAAATTAAAATTGCACAATAATTCATTAATAATATCAAGGGGTCGTTTAGCATGTAATGAGGATGCGATACGTTACGACCATACTTGATATAATGGTATAAAACGTGCGGAAGTTTTCGAGTTAGAGCATGTCCAAGATGTTATTTAGGATACAAACGGTAACGGCGACTTAAGGATGAGACACCTCAGAGTGAGCAACGAATTGATAAAGTTGCAAAAACGTTAATGGAAAGATAAATGGAGTAGATAAAAGACGCTTTGTAGTCTCGCAGCATTCCTATCATTTCCATGTTTCGCCCTCAAAGGTTCACTGCGGTATCTTAACACCCACCACATTAACGTTAAGTAATTTACTGTAATATTATACCATAAGATGCGTGTCTTGAAATTTCCTTATTCGGTCTAGGTTTTTTTTCTTCCAAAACAGAATTCCTTACCATTACTATTTTAATCACAGATCCAAAAAAATGAAGCTAGGTTCGCTTCATAAACGAGAATTTTTCTTCGATTTAGGAATTCCAGCATTAATTGAATCTTCGATTCCACATTCGTTCGTTCCTCTCTTGATTTTGAAATATCCATGATCACCCCAATTGATATTCCAAGAGTTGGCAATTAGCCAATAAGGCGTATTTGTCTTCTTACAGACACTCCATCCTAAAATTCTGACAGCATGCATACCTATCCAATCTCCCTTGATGTGCTGATAAACACCTGCGAAAAAAAATGAAGTTGAGTGAATTTGATATGAGTTGAAATGAAAATAAATGCAGTTAAATTATATTTTTGAAGTATTTACCAGATTTATATGAAAAAAAATCTTCATAGACATCAAAAGTTGCTTCGACTGGACCGTTTGTAAGGATTTCGTGTTTTATTTGCTCTTCGTTGCTTTCAATGTAGTACGATTTGTCACCTGAAGTGTGACAAGATGTTATACAGGGTGAATGAATTTTGGTGCATGTTTAAGTTTTGATTGGTTTTTACATCATGTCGGTTCAGGTTTGGGTTCAGGTTACGGTTTTTAAATCATTTTGTTTCGAGTTCAGAAGGTTGGAACTGTAATATATTAATATAAATTATATTCATGATTACCATAATGTAAATCATCCTTATACGGTGTTTTGTAACTCGGCTGGCATTTTTTCTTACACTTTGGCGTTTTCATCTCTCCGCTACAGGATGAAGGTATTTTGTAACGTTGACAACCCTGTGGAGTTGAAAAAATTCAATCACGTTAAATATTATTTTTAAGAATATTCAATGTGTTTGAGACTCAGAATGGTCGTTAAAAAGAACTGCAATTGCACATTCGAGTAGCGTAGGGCTACATACCTACAACAAAATCATTCATTTGTTTGAACTTTGAACCCAACGATTAAAAGCTTTAAATGAACGAAAATAATTACTTTATTTGATCCGTAGGAACCCCCATTAACAATACCATCTTTGACCCAATAATACCAAGCGAAATCGGGATCACCGCCATTGCACCCCCCTTTATAGAAGGGACTGCAAGCAATCAAGTGATCAGCTGACAAATGAACATTTTCAGTGCCATTTGAATGAATACACACCCGGTCAGACATCGCTTCGACGGCACCAAAAGCCTGCAGAAATCACGAATAATAAAACTAAAAAAATTATGCGACAGTTTGGTTTTCATTTTGAGGATTTTAATGAAAAATACCCAGCATGATTTGCAACAGCCTTGCTTTCTGATTTCTCTGATGGTAGGACAATTTGGCCATTGCATTCTGGAGTCAAATTTTTCCGGCAAAATGCCAATTTTGTGATGGATAAACGACGCTAGTCGAACCACTTTATAACGATTGTAATTAGGACGAACACCCATTAAAGTTTTGATGTTTTCAAAATTGATATCTTTATGGAAATTTCTTCCAGCCTGGAAAATTTAATTGTGTAAAATAAGAATAGATTAGAGTATAATATTACGTATGTACCTATTTTTTTATACAATGACGTAGGTAGCTATAGTTACTCAGAAGTGTGATAGGTCGCTTTAGCTAGTTTTTTAAAATAATAATTTTCTGAAATGACACTTCAAATCACAAGAAAAGAAATTGACTTTTTCGATGAAAAATTAAAAACATTTAACTAGGTACCTATCTTTGTACATGAGGGTGGGTAAAAAAAGAAAACATAACTCTGATTTTAACCAAATTCGAGGGAGTTGTTTATTTTGATTTGAAGATGCACCATAACACGAAAAATTTTCGACCCGAAGCTCAAAGAGGGATAAAGTTGGGGTTGTTCAGAGTGGGATCACTTTTAAAAAAACACATTTTGCCACTTTTGAGTAGTGCCACCTGCCTAAGCCCCCCTCCCCTCTGAAAAATGCAATTTGAATCTGTACACCTCCCTAGGTCATTGATTTTGAATTTGGATACCATCTATTGCCTTCTACCAAGAGGTTGAAAAGTTGCAGATCGTTGAAACATCGAGATTTTTACGTTACAAAATAATAAAACACCCCTCGCTTGGTACCAAATTAAACCTAAAAGGTCCCTATTCGTACAAAAAATAATTTCGATTAAAAAAATTGAAAAGGGCCTTCCCCGATCAGATAGTGAAATCGACCCTTGACCTAAATTTCCTCGAAACTGGCCCTAAATGTTACCCCTGATGTAAAAACTCACCACCGAAATTTTTGACCCCCCCACCCATTCATGAACTATCACCCCCTAAACATCGAAACTTCAATACGCGATTTCTTTGGAGCGGGTGGGTGAAAATTTCTGAAATTTTCACAGATTGTAGACACGTACTGTATAATGTACACTCGTGGGAATCATTTCAAAAAAATTGGTCAAGATTTTCTCTATTTTTTGACCCTTTGAAATTTTCAAAAAATTGTGGGGAGGGGGTAACATGGCTGAAAAATTTTTGTAATACCTTTAGACATAACATATATTTTTTTTGGAGCCCAAAAACTATGGCAACATTGTTAAAAAAATTCAAAAATGGAAAAAATGTTGTATTTTTTTTGGACCCAACCGTATAGTTTAGTGTCGCTCTGTGACAGCATTTCCCAAAAAAATTTTCAGCTCGATCGATGCATATTAACCCGTCTCTCAGCGACCATTTTGAAAATTGAGCGCAATAAGCCCGAGCTCAACGTTACTCCACTACGGCGCGTGACAAATTCTGAGCTCTTTATGTTTAATTTTCAAAGTGGTCGCTGAGGGGCGGGTTAATATGCATTGATCGGGGTAAAAAATTTTTTGGGCCATTTTCTCATGGAATGACACCAAACTATGGGGTTGGGTCCAAAAAAAATCAAAAATTTTTTCCCCTTCAAGTATTAAAAGGACCATCCAAGAACTTTTTTTTCAGTTCTGAATTTTTTTAACAATGTTACCATAGTTTTTGGGCCTCGAAAAAAATATATGTTATGCCTAAGGGTATTACAAAATTTTGAAAAAAATTCAGCCACGTCAGCCCCCCTCCCCCCAATTTTTTAAACGATTTTTTAAAAATTTCAAAGTGCCAAAAAATTGAAAAAATGTTGACAACTTTTAGAATTTTTCACCCACTTGCTTCAAAGATATCTCGTATTGAAGTTTCGATATTTAGGGGGGATAATTCAGGAATGTGCAGGGGTGGGGGTCAAAAATTTCGGTGGTAAGTTTTTACATCAGGGATATCATTTAGGACCACTTTCGAGGAAATTCGGGTATACGGCCGATTTCACTATTTTATCGAGGAAGGCATTTTTTATTGCTGTATTGCCAGCTTTCGATTTTTGTAAAAATATATTTTCATCGTAAAAAGTAAGAAAAGCTTGATTTTTTCACAAAAATTGTCTGCAACTTTTCAAGTCGTTGATAGAGGGCAATACGAGGTATCCAGTTCCAAGGTCAATGGTCTAGGGAGGTATTATAGAAACTGAAATTGCACAGGGGCTGACCGACGTACCAAGCAGGTGACACTACCCAAAATACTCAAAAATCAGTGTTTTTTCAAAAGTGACCCTAATTTGAGCACTCTCAGCTCCGTCCCCTCTTTGAACCAGTGGTCTAAAATTTTCTATGGTGCATTTACAATTCATCATGAACGATCTCCTTGGATTTGGTCAAAATCCAAGGTATGCTTTTCTTCGCTCCATCCACTCTAACGTACATATTTTAACCAAATTTTCAACTTACTTTCCAAGTAGTATTCAAATTATTAATCGATAGAATAAACTCGTCGGATAGAAAATAATCATTAACCTGTTTTCCTTGCACCAAAGTCACAAAAGCTAAAGTAAAAATCACCAACCTAGCTGTCATGTTTTTCTAAAACGAAACGAACACGAAACTTACTGATAATTCGACTTGTTCGTTAAGTATAGGTACCCGAATATTCAATGCTGATTACATTAGTTTTGATAAAATCCTACGTATTTGGTCACACGATAGAAATTATCAAAATATGAATCACTCTTTGCTTAACACAGAGAGATAACAATTTGTAGGTATAACGCTTTTGTTATCACTATGCTGATAAAATTAGAGACGTTCCTCCGTATAGTCTGCAATGACGATTGACACAACTCGATAGTCGATACCTAATGCGATGATTTTTTTACAATGAAGAAAAAAATGTTAAAAATGAAATTGTTTTGAGAACTTGGATGTGGGGGATGCTATTGATACGGTGTTATAAGCTGTTATTTGTATTATCATTCGTTAAGGGTGTACTTTAGCTTCCAAAAATCGGAGAAAATAGGTAATTCAAAATTATATAAAAATGCATGGTTGCGTGGTATTGTCGGATTTCTGTTAAATTGGCGACCTTGCGTTTTTGATAAACAATATCGTGTCGTTCTTTAG
>FIZU01012649.1:0-17461 GCA_900064475.1 Pseudococcus longispinus | reverse complement strand
CATATTTATTCAGAATTCCATAGATATAATCCATACGATCTTGAAATGATCGATCACAATAGCTAAGGTAATGACTGCTTGGCGATTTTTGTGATATCATAATATTTTTTAATTGGATTTTTTCAATGAGTATCTTTTTTTTTTTTTTGATTGGCGGGATTTTTTGCTTTTTAGAAGTATTTTTTAGCAGGATTTAGTATACCTACGTAATATACTTGGTAATGCTTCTTATATTCGAATATGAAAATCGAAAATCGAATTTAAAAATTTAGTTATCGTATTTCTACACGTAAGATTCACTTTCGTCGAATTATTATACCTACTATTTTTGGAAATATACCTATATTTGGGTATAATAATCGAGCAATGGATATTTTAAGAAGATTAAAACCTTCCAACCGTTGAAAAATCTTTTACAATAATAATAAAACTCGTAATACCGCGGTTTTTGAGTAAAACTGATGTAATGCTATTTTACTTTGAGGAAAAAAGATGACTATTTACTTAGAATTTGCCAAAGCAAGTAATACGAAATTTTGAGATTTCCAAGTGTTTTTTCTACGTAAGTTACGTAGATATCTAGCTGTTTTTTTCCAGATTGAATTTCGCGATTCGAATTCTAATTTGAAAATTTGCGGGTAAATAACGATAGAACGAAGAAATGTAAAAAATTAATGAATAAAAGGTCCTTTCTTTTGGCAGAACTGCGTAAATTCACGCGTCGAAGGATACTTTTTGCGAGAAATACACCTGTAGATGCATAATAGCCGTGTAAGATGAAATCTAATTTGATTAAAATACCTATTTATCTACCTACATACCTACCTACGAAAAAATAATTTCTGACCATTATCCAAACAAGGAAAACCCCCCTTAAAGATGCCAAAAGGAAATGAGGTATCAGTAGTAATAATCTTTTACACGATAAATAGCCGAATTGCTTTTACTTATTCAACAATACATCTTGAATAGGGAACTTCACGCGTCTTAAATTTGTTGCTCTGGCATTCTTTTCTAAAATAAATGAAATCTCATAAATGTGAAAATATTTCAAATATTTATCGTAGTACATCACGAAAAAGCACAATTGTGCTTCGGTTAGAGCTCGTTTTATGTTGTCATTTTGCTAGGTACTTTTACGGTTGCGATTATTGTGCTCGGTAATCTTCTCTCGCGAAATAATTGTGCGATTTCGCTGAACAAAATTTATCGAATTTCTTTAAAATATTTCACAAAGTTTAATTCCAAGTGTTTTACTCGGTTCGGTATCCTTGAAATTAATATTTTAACAGGGTGTCACGAATTTGATTCACGCAATCGTCTGTACAAACACCAATGCTGTTTTATTGTTTAAACCCACATACGTATAATAGGTAGTTAGGTATTTGTAGAATAGAAAAGTATCGAAAAATAAAAGGCACCAATTTTGAAAACGTGTAGTTGAACTATAGCCTGCCTACATATTTAAATATAAGAAAACTTTTCCAACTAATTACAGTAATTTTCTTTTCAAAATTTTTATTTTTATTTCGTTTAATTTAATTTATACGATTTGTAATTGTCTTTACGTATGATTATAAAGATTTTTAAAAAAAGAAAAGAAAATGTGACGAAGACATGGAGAAATTTTGTATCGAAAGTACTTAAAACAGGTGTATTATTTTGAATTATAAATGAAAAAATTTACCATCAACGAGAATGTTTTTATAGTAGGTAAAGGTATGTGTCCTTTCTATGGCACCTGTAATAAAAGTTTAAAAATTTTCTACGAAAACCTATGTGATTCCATTTCGACAATGACCCAACTAAAAAGATCATTTTGTTACTTTGTTAAATTTTAACGAATCCGAATCCTTATACGTGATCGTTTTTTTCACCCTTGTTTAGACTGCAGGTATATAGTTCACCTTTCGAGAGAAAAGTTTTTTCGAAAACATTTATCGAATTAAATATGGGAATTGGAGCCAGGCTTATTTTGCCATAATCCCTTTAAATGACTTGATCGTATTTTACGCGCAATAGTTTCTAACATATTGATGAATCAAGATTTTATAGTTTGAAGGTGATTTTAATTATCAGGAAACATTTTTATGTGTATTTTTGATTCAGAGTTTACGATTTGTTGTTGGGTCTTTTGCAGACGATTGCTTCCAAATTTATAGCTTTTCGGGTTTCTTTCTATAGGTTTTGCTTTGTTTTGGTATTTAATTGTTTGCCAAAGTAGCGAACTGAGGTCCTAAAATTTTAAAATGATGGAAAATGTGGAGAATTCCACGTGAGATTTTTTTTTGAATTTCAGCTGCTGAAATAATTCCAAAGAATGTCTTGAAATGTAAAATTATTCGAGTTTAATAAAAAATATGATCAGATAAAAAAATGAATTTCGAGAATGCTCATCGAGGTTTCTTCAGCTGGCTCTTTTTTTTTCAAATTTAATTCCCAAAATTTGTAATGTTTCATATGAAAACATTACTTTTCAAAATTTACGTGAAATAATTGGTGAATTGAAACGGTGTGTAAAGAGGCAATTTAATCTATTGAACGTAAATTTGAGATTAGCTCTTACATCTTGGTCATTTCGTCTCTCTAAATTCACTTATATTATGTTTGAATTGAGAACCACTGACGAGAAAATCATTTTAACCAAAAATTGATACCAAATTCGTTTTCTACGATCTAAAATTAGTCAGCAATCAATATTTTCCCATTTTTTTTAAATTTTTGATAAAAATTTGTAAACACACGTGAAATACCAGTTTTGGAAGAATGACAGTACCTGTCAAAGTGGAACAAAAAAATACCTTCATCACGTAATCTCCACTTATTTACCTTAAATTATAGCAAAAGAATGTCAGTTTTGCTTGACTGAAGCCAAACAAGAACTTTGGGCATTTTTTAAATTGGGAATTTTGATTTTGAACGAGTTTTTGACGATGTTTTTACTTATTCTGATTTCAGAAGTGATTAAATGCACCTAAAAATCAAGAATGGCACGTAAAAGTAAACACTTTTCTGAATATTAGGAACTATCTAGTTTTTTTAGTTCAAAAAAGTGATATTTCACTCTGCAGGGTGTTTTGTTAGTAATGTACTGCCTTCGAACCCGGTATTCTGCAATTCAAATTACACAGGTGTTTGAATGTTTGCCAGATCCAAGATTTGAAGGGATAAAGTTATGCGCATAATGATTTTCTTTAAAGCGTCATAACTCCTCTAATAATATAGATAGATAAAATTTGTCTGGACATTTTTTGTACGGGTTTTTGACCTCTACAAAATAAATTATATTCATGTTTTGCCTAACTCTAAAATTGAAGGAACTACAGTGGTATAAAAATTTGTTGGCGTTATAACTCCTTCAATTTGCGAGCTAGAAAAAATTTGTAAGATATCATTTCGATAGAACTTTTTATAATCTATAAATTCAATCATATTCACATTTTGCCTAACTCCAAAATTGAAGGAGCTACAACCATTTGAAAAACAAAAAGTTTCTAACTGCTGTAAATTTGGATTTGGATAAAATTTAAATATTTATAATTCATCTTGTAAAGCATGTAAAACTCAACAGAGAAAAACTGTCGTGATTTTTGCCTAATCTCAATATTGAAGGGGATGTCTACAAGGATTTTAAAATTCGTATTCCCTAAATTTTCACTGTGAGCAAAATTTTACCGGAGATTTGACAATTTTTTGCTTTTAGTTAAATGAAATTAGTTTCTTTGGCTACTCGAAATACAATTTTGCTCAAATTTTCTGAACAAGATAAGAACTGGAAATACAATTTTCAACTGTAATTGCATGAATTTAGCTTTCCCCTTCCCTCTTCGCTCATTTCAGCTATGAATTTTTCCCAAACGTGGTCCCCTGAAACCATCAAATTATAGATTTAAAATGCTAATATGCTAAATTAGATCAGTCTGCAATGTCAACATCGATAAAATTTGTAAAACTTTCGATTCGTATTTCGATTTTTTCCCAACTCTTTTTAGGGTAGAAAAATGTCATTTAAAAGACCTTTTAAAATTTATAATTCTACTAATTTAACGTATAGACCACTTAAATTTTTCGCGTGTCTCTTGAATAATGAAAAAATCGGACCAATCAAGTCCTTGAGAGTTTGAAAAACGTATTCCCTTGTGAAATATTAAATAATTACTCAGACTATTAAAAATTCAAAGCGTATTTTTTTTAGAAACGAAAATTTCCCAACAAAAGGTCGCTTTACTACTTTTTCCATCTGATGTAAAAAAAACACAAATATTTTATTCGAATCAATGGCATTTGAATATTTGGAATTTTCAATATCTTAATAAGTAAAGTATCTATACTGCGTCGCGAATTTCGACCTCTCGAAGCGATTAATTTTACATTTGAAATTAAAATCTCGTCCGAATATACGTTCTACCTTTTCTGTTTTTTTTTATTGAAAACCATTTTTGGATATTTTTAATTCTAAAAATTGTATCGCATTGTGTCGGGTCATTTACCAAAAAATCCGCAACAAGCGTTAAAAAATCTCATTTTAACGTAGACGTTTATTCACGGCGCGAATTATTCCGAAATTAAACCCTTTCTCACTTTTTTCACGCCAATTATATCGAGTTTCTTTAGATTAAAACTGAAATCCGGCCGTGAAGTTGAGACTAATTTTACCTTATTAAGATAGAAGTATGTCTGAGGTACGTTTAATTGAAAATATGCCGAAAAGAAACCCATTATGGAGCTTTTGAACTTTGTATTTTTTATACAACTTTATATGTACCGGTTTTATTGTAAAAATTTAAATTTCCTTTTACAAATGCTATATAATTATAAGTTAGCCGAAGAATAATTACCATACAATTTTTATAACTCGTTAACGTGTTTCGAAAAACAAAGAAAAAAAATTGTTTATAGTTCTTGTCACGAAATTCTTGATACTCGGGGATTATTTATTTTCCTTCGGAATAATGCGAGCAAATATTTCATCAGGAATAGGTATTTGTCTTTGAAGTAATACTCGGTCGTTTTATATAAATTCGTGATGCAATTCGGCTCAAATTTTTCACACCCTTGAGAGATATCGGTAATCCTATCGTAAACCAAATTAGCATCGTTTACGAGTAAAATGTACGATGAATAGGTATTTGTCTGCTACGGTGATACTTGTGTTTTATGAGCTCAGATTGATATAAGTTTACCCAAAAAAGGGTGATTTGGTGTGAATTAGAAGTACAAAGTGATATATTGATTGATCAAATGATCATATGTAAATTAATTGTGATTATTATTGTATTTGATTTTAGCATAGACAAATTACGAATGAAAAAATTCATGATTTTTGGTGTAAAAAATTGTACGAATTTAATAAAATTTGTAAAACTAGAATCACTTTCCACAACACTTAATTCGAAATTATTTCCATATCTCCAAATCAATCTCTACCACAAGTCACCCAAAGTCATCGCCAATTACAAAAATACTCTCTTCAATTTTCTAAATTACATTTCAAACCTTTGATGATTTCACAACTTGGTTTAAAAAAAAAACGTGAAAAAACGCAATAAAAATAAATTCGACGGTGCAATAATTCTTCGATATTAAAAATTTACTCACCGATAGCGATGATTTTATCAAAATAGCAAAAAATACTACCGAGACGCGAACTGTTGCTCTTGAATGAACCATCACGTTTTGTTTTTCGAAAATACCTGTGGCTATTTTGATAGACTTATAAAAAACGCAACAATAAGAAAAATGATGTGAAGTGTTGGAGCGCGCCAATCGAGTATATATAAGCGTTGTGACTTGTAAAACGCACGCGGCGCAATGACCATTATTTTGAGTAAGGCGCAAGAGCCGAATGATGAATTGTTAAATGCGGGTTGTAAGCATTTCGTGTGCTTAAATTTCGATAATTGCAATTTAAATATACGATTAAGAGATATGAGAATTGTCGTCGAATCGAGATTTAGGTATCATTCGGGGTGGGAAATTTTTTGATTATTTTTTTTATCGTTTTAAAATATTTCTGAGGGTTTATTTCGTCATTAAATTCTCGAATTTTGGAAATTATTTTTGCTAAATATGAAGTAATTTTGGGTTATTATGAACAATTAAAGAGCAGCTGGGATTATGGGGTGAATTGGGTCCCAGCACCGAATTTGAAATTATCGAGTGGAAGTTGGTCCAAACCCTTGACAAAATTTTTAGCTAGATATCTCATTCATAACCCCTTGTGATGGAGTTGAACATGAATTTTCGTTAAAATTTCTATTTTTGGCAGTTTTCAACCAAATTTTCTCAAACTTGCAGGGATAGTAAACAGTATCAAGGGTAATTTATGGAATTTTTTTGAAAAAATTTTGAGCACTTTTTCAAGGTCAAATCAACATTTTAAGCTTTCTAACGGCCATTTTGGTAACCCCTTTCAGCGGTACAATTCTGAAAAAATGTATATGGTGTACCCTGTTCAGATGTACAATCTTGAATTTTTGTAGAATTTGATATAGTGGTACGTCATCTTTAAAAATGCAAAAAAAATCGAATTTTTTGCCCATTTTGCTCCCCATAATGAGTCATTTCTAGTTGAAAATTTTTTGCTTGCAATATATCATCAATGACACCTAAATACACCATCAACCTGCATTTGAACAAAATTCGTTCATTTTTTTCCTTTTTTATAATTTTCTTTCAAAATACCTGAATGACGGTATTTTGAGAACCCACAGGCTACAACCTCCTCTTAGATGTCCTAGGTGCCTAAACATCATGTCTGAACTGGTTTCGAGTCGATATTCATCATATATTGCAATTTCAGAAAAATCGAGAAACTTTAATTTTTTCAGCTCATTTTATGTAAAATTTTTCGAAGTCAAAAATACTCAAATTCGTGAAAAAGGGGAAAAAATCAAAGTTTGTCGATTTTGGTGAAATTGCAGTATATGTTGGATGTCGACTTGAAACCAGTCCAGCCATGATTTTTAAGCCCCTAGGTCATCTCGTAGGAGGTTGTGGGTTCCCAAAATTACGTCAATCCGACATTTCAAAAAAAGAAATTGAAAAAAGGGGAAAATGAACGAATTTGGTTCAAATGCAGATTGATGGTGTATTTAGGTGTCGTTGATGATATTTTGCAAGAAAAAAATTTTTCGATCAGAAATGACCCATTCAAGAAGGGAAATGGACAAAAAAATTGGTTTTTTGCTTTTTTGAAGGCGACGCATCACGATATCAAAGTCTAAAGAAATATGAGATTGTACATCTAGACTGGGTACATAATATATATTTTTTTCAAAATTGCATATCTGACAGGGGTTACCAAAATGGCCCTTAGAAAACTTAGAATGTCAATTTGACTTTGAAAAAATGTTGAAAAATTTTTGAAAAAAATTCCATAAATTACGCTCGATACTGTCTACTATCCCTGCAAGTTTGAAAAAATTTTGATTTAAACTGCCAAAAATAGAAATTTGAACGAAAATTCACTTCAACTCCGCCATCAGAAGGGGTTAGAAGTGAGATATCGAGCAAAAAAATTTGTCAGGTGGTTTTAGACAATGCCATGGAATATTTTCAAATTCGTTGCTGAGGGCCAAATCACCCTTGTGAATCCGGCTATGCTCTGTCTTACCACTCGGTGATATCACACGTTTACATAATATAAACTCTGGGATGAGAAAAGGTCTCGTAAAGAAAATATTTTTGGTTTTTTTAGGTTATGAAAATATATAAGATAAATATCCAACGATCGATGGCGTGTGTTAGTTTTCAATTTTTATTGCACAAAAATATTTACAAACATAAAACTGCGATGAAATAAGGAACAAATATCCGATCTGTATTTTTCACTTTTGGCCACCGGGAGAAGAAAGTGGTGGTATTAAATACGGTAGAAATCATCGCTGACGCGTGAAGTGGAGAATAATAAATTTAATTTAAAGTTATTCACGCTTCATTTAAGATTTTTCATTTTCCTTTCATCTTCATTTGAGTTTTTTAAACTTTTCTTTTTTCTTCAAACAGCTGCATTAATTCTTTTTTCCGTATAGGCTACCCGAGAACTTTAGTTTTTATACTTTGGATGAATTGCATACCCACAAACGACGTGTCAAAAGTTGGGTATTAACTTTGTACGCAGAGTTCGTATACCTAGTTAGTAGTTATATTTTTTGTTGAATTTTGTTCTCCAATTTTTTTGGTTAAATTTTTTTGATGTGTAAAATCAATGCTGTATGAAAAGATATTTCAATTTGAAATTTTCCTACGAGATATAAAGGGTATTAAATTTGAAAGTTTATCATGCCTTGAATTTCTCTCTTTTAGACAAGTTTTACGCATGAGTAATAAAAAACTTGAGAAGTGTGCTTGAAATTTTTAACCAAAAATTATGAAATATTGTAGCGTAGAAAAGTTCTTGGCCTATATGTAGATAATATACGAATATTATAGAAATAATCTCGAAATTCCAGGTAAATACTTGTATAGGTAGGTTGGTAGGTACATAAGTATTTTGGAAATTATCAATTTTATAATGGTAGGGTAATTTTTTCGGTTTGTTTGAAAATTACTATTTCGCGTGGACGAATGTATTATTTATCTAAGAAGTACATCAAATTTTAAATCCCATAAAAGCTGTTTATTTGGCTATTCAAAAGTTTGGCAGTATGATTCTTCAAGATCATAACTCGAATAATGTTTACGTACTTACCTATACCTACCTACGAATAAAATTTACCTACTTAAGCACAAAGCACCGGATATCTGTGCAATATTCTTGTGATAATCATTTAAAAATTGATCATTTTTGATTTGTGCAGAAATCTGATTGGATATGTCACTGTGGTCCTGAAAAAGCTCGAAAACGTTTGTAATTCAATATTTAGCCAATTATTTATTTTTTGAGACCATTTCTGGAGTTTATAATGTTTTGGAGATCTTTCAATCTAAATTTGTGGAGTCTATTTTTTATTTTTGTGAAAAGAACAGGATCTCAGGAGGGAGGGTAAATTAAAATTTACAGGTTTTAACATCTGATGCAAATACATCGAAAAATATTTTTGAGGCGAGGTCGTAGAAAACGAATTTGGCACTATTTTTCATTTTGTGGGGTAAATGGGATTTTAAAAAGGGTGGAAGCGACTTTCATTCATTTTGGTCGTGAAATGCAAATTTTACACTATTTTTCACTTCGAAGAAAAAATTGAACCTCGAGAAAGACAAAATTCATTCATTTATAGACCAAATAATTGTTTTGTATTGATGAATTTCTACTTCCTTGAAAATTGGTGTTCAAAATTTCGACGAATAAAACTAAAAACACATTGCACGATATAAAAAAGCTTGGATATTTTGAATATATTTTACTAGGTACCTACTTATTTAAATTTTGAAATATAAACATTGACTAGCTCATGTAGCATTTTCAAAGTGATTTTTCTGATAAAAGCGTTATCAAGTTGTTAGCACGTCACTGCCTCCTAAAAGCACGATTTCTCGATTTAAATTTTGAAGCATTCCGAGCTTTTTGATTTCGCTGGGGACCACTATGTGTCGTTTCTCATCAAAAATAGGCCTAATATTTGCGTTGTTCGATTTATACGATAATTGTAAATTGTTTCAGTACGTAGATAACTTTGAATTGAACATTTTTCACCAAAATTCTATACTCAATTTAGAAAAATATCATATGTTTTTGTTATGAAGAAAAATCATTCATAAGAACTGAATTCTTTGTTTTTTCTATGGAAATAATATCCAGTCATTTTTTTTGCCATTTTTCAAAACGATAGTGAAATTGTGTCCCTAATTGAAATAATATGTAACATAAAGTACGAAAAAAATAATTTGACAACTTAAATGCTATTGCCATTTTTCGACCTATTACAAAAGTACATTTACAGATTTTATCTTTGTAATCCTTACGTTTATTTCAGTTTTTTTAATTTTCATAATTTCGTGACTTTATAATCGTAGTAGGTATAAATGTAGATAATATTTTTAAATTACGAACGACGCTACACATGTAGGGTGTTTTATAAGTCGAGTGCTAACTTCAATCTAGTAAGTAGGCAGCCCATCCTGCGTACAAGTTGTGTGTTTGTCGAATTTCCAAGTTGCAGGGATAGAAATACTCGTATGCTTGTTAATTTGTTATACAGGGTGTTCTGCCAGCAGTACATCGCCTTCAAACCAGAGGAGCAGCTACGCAAATTACATAACTGTATATGTGTTTGCTGACCTCGGGTTTTGAAGGGACAAAGTTATGCAATAGTTCTGGTAAATATTTCAAAACGTCGTAACTCCGCGGATAAGAAATATAGGCAAATTTTTTTGAAACTTTCTTGTAAAACTTTTAAAGCTCTACAAAATGAGTTGTATTCATGTTTCGCCTAACTCCAAATTTGAATGAGCTACAATGATTTGAAAATTTGTAGGCTTCATAACTCCTTCAATTTCCAAGTTATGAAAAATTTTGTACGAGCCATTTTTGTTGAGATTTTTGAGCTCTACGAAATGAGCAAATTATTTTTTTGCGGTCAACTCCAAAATTGAAGGAGCTACACCCATTGAAAAGATGAAGAGTGATATTTTCTCAAAATTCAATTTTTTCTTTTCAACAATTTTTCAAAATGGTCTCTCATGTTTTCACTTTTGGAGTTGGGCAAAAAATTATTAGCTCATTGTTTAGAGCTCAAAACGCTCAACAAGAAATGGCTTAAAAAATTTTGCATAACTTTAAAATTGAAGGAATTAAGAAGCTTACAAATTTTAAAATCATTGTAGCTCCTTCAATTTTACAGTTAGGCAAAATATGAATATAACTCATTTTGTAGAGCTTGAAAAGTTCTACAAGAAAGTTTCAAGAAAAATTTGTCTATCTATATTATCAGCAGAGTTACGACGTTTTGAAACATCTACCAGGACTATTGCATAACTTTGCCCCTTCAAATCTTGAGGTCGGCAAATATGCATACTCTTATGTAGTTTGGGTGGCTGCATCTCTGTTTTGAAGGCGGTCCTCTGCTACCGGAACACACTGTATGTATTCCTGGTAGATAAAGATTGGTGGTTTATGATGACATTGGAAGGGGCATTGATACCAACTATTTTTCATACCAACACCTACTAGATTAATTTTGAGAAAAAATTCGATGGTTGACAACAAACCTTTCTTAAAAAAGCACGAGTTGAAAATTTTTCAAAAAAGGTTACCCCATTTTAGTGGATTTTTTGGGGAAAAAATTAATTTTTGTTCCAAGGTATGGATTTGGGGCTTTTTTTGATGTATTGTAGGGTGTTTTTTGAACAAAATCCTTTCAACGTCAAAATATAATTTTGAGAAGTGCCAAGGTACAAGTTTCCTTTGGTCGTACTCAGAAAAATATGAAGAAAAAAATTATGCCACTGCAATTCGACCAGTAAGCACACATATACGATTAGGTTCAGCATTGGTTGCCTACTTACTGAATCGAAGGATGTGCTGAATTTATGAAACACCCTGTATACTACACATATTTCGTTTTTTTTTCATCCTGAACAAGGCAAAAGTTTAATCTAGCATCTGATACGTCTTTTTAACCGCAACTAGTTATAATTGCGCGTGTGAGATTGTCACGTATTCACCTGTACATTCTGCTACATTTCGTGAGATTTTGAAGACGTTCTGTCTCGATAAGCTCTTTAGTTTAATGATATACACAGGATAGCTGAAAAATTCTTGGTTCGTGGCACCAACGCTTAAAGATTGGAATTTGAGCAGAGGTATTAACACTCATATTCCCAAAAGGTGTAAATTTACTCAAAGGGGTTTAACTACATTCATTATGTGGTTCTATTGTGTATCTATACTTGATGAAAATAATGAATGAAGCGTTTACTCAATGAACGTGATTCGTTAAAGGGAAAAAATGTTAATGCGTTGAGTACACGCCTTTGCGGTACGCGTTTCAGTTTAAATAGGCAGTTTAAGAGCGGTTTAATTTTTCGCCATACTAAATTAAACCAACACATTTCCCCGGCTGTCTCTTTGAATAAGTACCTACACTTCTCCATATTGATTTTTCTCTATACATGGTGAGCACAATTAGCCTAAGTATTTTAACCATTATTATACTGATTTATAAAAAACTCATAAATCACTCGATTAAAATCCAATTAAATACCTACGAAGAATGCAGACAAGCTGCTTTCCGTTGTTAAATGCGAACGAGCATAATTTATTATTTTAGAATGGATTCCATCCTTTTCGTTCATATTTAAAATAAACCAAAACATCAGTTGGAGCAAATTTCACCTGGTTTTGGAACAACAACATCCTTATACCGCAAGTACAAGTTTCTCTATTATTTTGTTGATTTAATGAAGTTTTAGACCTTCTCTATTCTCACTTGGCTATTCGAAAACCAACTATAATTAGGTATTAGACTTTGATATTGATTCTATAGCGAAATGAAGTGGTCAAAAAATCTATTTCTACTCCCTATGTCTACACCTTAAAACGACTTGGTGGGAAAACATCTCACCCACGTTGAATTATTATTGTTCACTCCTCAGAAATTTAATTTGAAATTTGGAAAATTCGTTAAAATATTTTTGGTGTTGGTATTTTTATTAAAAAAAAAAGAGAGAAAACAACGATATTTTGTACTTTTTTTTCAAAAATGAAGGTAAAACTAAAAAATTGCAAACTATGAAATTTTTGGGTAAAAATATGTCTGTTGAGACCGTTTTAATGAAAATTCATCAAAAATAATTTGTTTTCGATTTTCCACAGAAAATATTAAAAAACTTGAAAAAATGGCTTTTTCAAAGTAACCCTGAAATATGAAATAGAGGCTAAAAATCAATTTTGATGATATTTTGTAGTAAAAATATTAATATTGATACAGTTTTGATAGAAATTTTATCAAAATATAATTTTTTCGATTTTTCACAAAAAATATTAAAAAATTTGAAAAAGTGAGTTTTTTGAAGTGGCCCTGAAAAATGGAAAAAATATGAAAAATGGTTGCCAATGGGATGTCTATTTTTAAATGAAATTACACGGACCATTTCAATAAAAAAAATTGTCAAATTTAAAGTGCAATTTGGAAAGGATGAGCTTTAATTCAAAAAGTTTGAAATTTTTGCTTGATCGTTTTAAAACTTACGCACAACTTTTGTATTCCTCCTCCCCTTCAATTCACTCTTCGAAAAAAAGTGCAACTCCCTCCCCATTTATCGTTACAAACTCCATTACAGATCAATCGTCGATTGAAATTTTCCATTACCTACCGTACTCAATTAGTTAATCCCTTAACACATATTAGACTTTGATGCGATATCTTAATTAGGTCGTTTTCCATATATTTGCAGACATTTTTCGTGTACATACATTACACAAACTACATAACAGGTGAACCATCATGTAGTGCTAGTGTTTAATTGACATAGGTACATTGCTGTTAAAAGGAATTATACCGTATTGATTGTAAAGGTAAATAATTACCACCTATTGGTACACGTTCTCATTACAGTATTTTTTCACGTTATCGTTCTACTGCCTCTCTCTTGAATTTTTTTCTCTTTCTAAATTTGCAGAGGTGCATTCGAGGATGTTTTTTTTCGTATTTCCAATCAAACACGTGTTGGAAAATTATTTCTGTCAATAGCAGAAACAGAAACTTTAAATTTTAAAGTTTATAGCAACTTCGATTTTTTGTTGAACCGTGTTTAAAATTATTAAGCGGATTATTTGAGAAAACATTGATAAATATAGGCGTGCTGGTACCTAGATTATAATCCGAGGAAATTTTCGCAAAATAACTGAATCCTTGGGATTTAAAATTGGCGATTTTCATTTGCAGCAGCTTTCTTAATGTGATTTTAACAACTTAACATTTCCAGTGAAATATTGTACGTGTGGTCTCGGGTACATTTTTTTCTAACCTCTAATGTGTTCGCTGGTTTTAAATCCACATGTATGTTTGATGATAATTACTTTTGTGAGTTTTTATCGTTAGTATTACGAAATGATTTTGAACCTGAGTTTGGTTGAATTGGCGAGATGTAAATTAATGATTGAATATTTTACAGTATTGTTTGAAATTTTTTTGCGAGAAATGGTATCCTAAAGTATACCTAAGTATTTCAAATCGTGTAAAAAGTGACTCAAACTTGATTAAAATCAGAATTTCTTGTCAACTAAAGATAAAGTTGACTGAAGTAACATGAATTTTGTCGCACATTTGGAGGAGTGAGATCATATTTTTAAAAAACGGGGTTTTTTCTTGGTTTTTGAGCTCTAGTTTCCCTCCTGCAATGGTATTTCATTAAAATTTCAACTCCTCCCCCTCTCTTCAAAAAAGCCTAATGCCACAAAAGAAATTGAAAGATGTTAAAAACGTTAGTTTTTTTTTTTAAATTTTAGATTTCTCGAATCCATGTTTGTTGCTATTTCACAAAAAAAAAACACGTGAGGAAGAAGACCCAAATGAAAATGGGACACGACTCTAAATTTGAGACTATACATCAAAGTTTATGTTCATTCACCTTTGGAATCCATATCTTTAGTCATTTTATGCTAAAAGGTTGAAGAGGTCTCGGCAAGGTGAGGAGAGGGCGGAATACCAAAAATCAAAATCTATGTTTTTTGACCTTTCAGGTTTCTAACAAAATCTCAATTCAAACCCTGTTTAGCAGCATTTTTTTACAATGAAAAATGTACCCATTCTCCCCTCCCCTTCCAAAAAAATCATGCTTTCACAAAATCATAAAAAAGTGCAATGAAAATTTTTTAACTTTAAAAAAACTGTAACAATACAAAAAAAAAAAACAAAGTAGTAAAATAAAGTAGAAATAATCAAGTCGTTTTCCTTAACAATACAAAGGAACCAGCATAATTTATTTTTGAAAAATTATAAAATTCAGAAATTAGTTATTTGACGCTGAAAAATTTTTCCATTTTGTTCAATTTTCACTTGAATGACAGTGTTTCAAATTTGATAAAGAGAAACAGGAGATTCAACCTAATTTATCCCAAAAGTACGACTTTTGCAGAAAAAGCAGGATAAGCAGAAGTGTTAGACAGCCTGCCTTTCGAGTCTGTTTTTGATGCCATTAAATGCAAATAAAACGTAAGGGGTGCTCAAGGGGATGGGACTCGACTAGACTCAAAATGATGGTCCAAATTACCCCAGAAATCGTTTTCAGGATCATGTAATCTGTAGGTTTTTTGGTAAAATCATTCTACTCCATTTTGATAATAGGTTGTAAATTTTTTAAAATCTTGAGTGAAATCCAATGTCTTTTGAGACCCATTTTAGTTTTCCTACTGAAAAGGCATTACGAATGGACTGGGAAGTGGGGGGGAGAAGGGATGAAAAACTTAGATTTTAATGCTTCTTCCTTCTGCATTCTCCACCTTCCCCAGACCATTTTTGAGTTTTAGCCCAAAATTACCTTGGAAAGAAATTTTATTAGTTAAAAAAATGTACTTTATTCAATTAAAAATTTTCAAAAATTTTGGCTCCCTTTTGGTCATTATATGATGAAATAACATCAAAAATGTACTGAAAAGGTCAAAATCGCTCAAAAGTGCAGAAAAATTTGAAATTCAAGATGACGATGACGAAAATGTTCCAAAGTTAAAATAGCATACGCTCATAACTCAAAATCGTGTTTTCAAAATTGAATATTGATGAAACAAAATTTGTGTCGAATAAAAAGTAAAAACATTTTTAATTTTCAAGAATAAAGGTTTTGAGGTCCTTCAAAATATTTTTGTTGCAGATTCAATTTCTTAAGAGGTGGAGGTGGAGGGGGGTTAACGCTTGATTCGAAAATTTGAAAATTGTGTTTTTTTTACCCTTAGAATCCTCCATTTCTAAGGTAATTTTACGCCAAAACCAGATAGGGGTGTTCGTAAAGTGGTTGACCGAAAGTCAAAATTTTCGATGTTATTGAACGAGGTATCAAAATGTATGTTTTTAGACCTTTGGAGTTCATTTTTGATGTAGTTAGCTTCATTTTAAAAAACCAACAAGGGTCTCAATGGGCGAAGCTCCAATCTAGGGTGGCCCTTATTTTCAACTTTTGAAATTTTTTGTTCCCGCCTTCCAAAATTAAATAATTCCTTATTTATTATTTTTTCTCTAACTGAATTTCAAGTGATGCCTTCAAATCCCCCCCCCCCCCATTTTTAAAAAACTTGAAGAATTGAAAATTAAATGAAATTTTAAAAATGTTTATTTTTTTATTCCAGACCCTCTCAGTATTCCCTCTGATTACCCCGCCCCCATTTTTATGCCACCCGCAATTTTTTTTTCAAAAAAGCAGTAAAAATCTGAAAAAATTTTCAAGTTCAAAAAAGTCTGACAAAATATTTAAAATTTAATTTTCAAAAAGTCTAAATTGTTTGTCTGATAAAATGCCTAAAATTCAGCATTATCTCTGAAATCTTCTATGTTCAAAAAAGCAATGGAAATCTGAAAATTTTTCCAAGCCCAAAAAAGTCTGACAAAATGCCTAAAAATCGTCATTATGAATCTGCAATGTTCGAAAAGTCTAAATTGTTTGTCTGACAAAATGTCTAAAAGTCAGCGCGATCTTAGAATTTTCCAATCTCAAGAATTATGCCTAACAAAATGTCTAAAATTTGGAGTAAATTCTAAAATTTTCCAAGTCCAAAAAAGTCTGACAAAATGTCTTAAAGTCAGAGGTCGAAAGCATGTCCTGACAAAATGTCCAAAAGTCAATGTAAATCTGAAAATTTTTCCAAGTCTGAAAAAGTCTTACATTTATGTTGCTCGAAATCTGTCGGTCGTTTATCGTGGTTTTACTCATCGATAAAGCATATCCTATGCTAAAATTTTTGAACCCCCTCCCCATTGTGATAAAAGTGGAAGTTGAGGGGGGGGTTAAAATTTCAGCTCACTTGGAGCCCCCTATTTTCTCATTGAAGTGTATATCAGAAATTTGAGCTATTTCTAATAAAAGGGGAGTATTCGGAAAGAATTCAGCAAAACAAAATCATAAACCAAAAAAAATTTAATTACACCTTTTAAATTTTTTTTTTTAAATTTGGAAGAGATTTGATTCCACTTAGGTATTTTGTATGTAGGGAGCTAAAACTTTATAAGATTTATTTTTTCATAAACACGAACAACTTTAGAGAGTGGGAGAAAAACAAAGCAGAAAAAAAATTCTCATCAGTATAAATAAGAACCACGTCCTATTCCAATCAACATTTTTGAATTTTTGATCACCCGAAATGATGTAAGAATTTATAAAATTGTTATTTTGCAAAGATTTGTTTTTTTGAGATATTATGTTATCACTTCAGATATGTGATGTGGAGTATTTTTGCTTTTGTAATTTTAAGAGTGTTTCACCATAGGCAACTCGACTTTATACATTTGAATGACTAATGTTATTGACTGTTGACGTCGTTTGCTTTGGGAAGGTAACAAGAGGAAGAGGAGAGATGAATAACCTTGTC
>FIZU01012648.1:0-10600 GCA_900064475.1 Pseudococcus longispinus | reverse complement strand
CTTTTTTTCAAAAAATTCCAAAAATCACTCTTGATACTATCTACCATCCTTGCAAATTTGAAAAAATTCGGTTGAAAATTGCCAAAAAAGGAAATTTTTAACGAAAATCCACATTTACCCCCTCAGAAGGGGTTAAGGTTGAGATATCGAGCTAAAAATTTTGTCACGGGGGTTTTAGACCATAAGGACCACCTTCCACTGGATAATTTAAAATTCGGTGCTCAGGGTCAAATCACCTCTATAAACCCGGCTATGCTCTTTGGTATAAAAGTCTGAGATTTGTCTTTTCAGACTTATTATAGCTGGGGAAGGGGAGTACATTGCAAAATAATAAGTGATAGTAAAGGTCAATGACTCTATCAACTTGATATAGAATTTTTATCGCGTTTGAGTTTATTTTTGATGAATTATTAAATCCCTGGCTACTTCAGAGAATCACACAGGCCTTCAAAACACTTGAAATATTCACCTAGCCGGATCAATCTCGAAGCTCTGCACCTCTCCGTCGATCAACGGCTGTATCAAAGGAGCTAATAAATTCTGCAAATAACTAGCTCCATATATTTTGAAACAAAACGCCATAATCTTCGATCCCAACGAATTGCCCCGAAACAATGTTTGCATACAATCAGAAACTTCAACCTCGCGATAAAACATATTCCACAGCAACGGAGACAGAAGGTGTTTAGCTTCGAAAATAGTTACAAAAACACGAGCTAATTCATCCTGCAATTGAAAAAAAAAAAACATTAGTCAACCTCCTGCATTCCAATTCCATTTCCGAGCGTATTAATAAATCAAATGTTACTCACCATTTGTGACGTAGTGACTACATTAGCTAAAGCCATCGCGATCGGTAATTCTCCTTTATCACTAATCATCGTGATGAGCTGAACGAGTTGTTCGTAACGATCTGCTAACACAGAATCAGCCAACATATTGAATTCTGCGCCTTGTTGCAATATTTTAGTTAACACTTCCATAAACGCGGCTCGATTTTGCGTATCTTTACTGTAACTGAAGTCAGTTGGTACGAAAGGCGATAAGGCCATTAAATTGTCCGATATCATTATATCTCGTTTGGTGTAAGGTTCAGCGACATGATGGGTAGCCACTGAAATAAGTTCATAGGTAAGATAAACAATTAAATTACGTAATCGCACGAGCATCTTTTCGCGCATTTACCTATCGAATGCATTAGACCGCTATCTATATTGGCCGAAAGTAAATTAGAAATAGCTTGAATGATGGCGCTTCGCAGAGCGTTTAGTTTATTAGCTTCGTTTTCCTGCCATGACGAATTTTTCTCCAAACGTTGACTAGCGTCGGCGCAATCGTTTAATAAATTCATAAATAATGTGAAATATCTGAAAATTATTTTTCAATATTATAATAAATAAGTTTTTCGAATTTATTTCAGATCTGGTTGTCGACTTACTTTAGAAATAGTTGGCTTTTAGCTTCGTTTAAATCACCTCTGTCTGATTCTTCGGGCTGTAAAGGAAGTCCACTTAACAATCCGGCCACAGCTTCCATACAAGCTTGATCCAAATCTCTGCTGTAAAAGTACAAAGTTCCATTAATTTATCTCATTTGATCTTCTCAGATCATATTTGGGAATATTTCAAACTAAATGAATACCTCGTAACTGGTGATACATCAATGGAAGACGAAGGAGATACTTGACGAGATACTCCCATAATCCAATCGGATAAATACTCGACCATTTTATTTCGAAATTTGATCTCTTGCCGGAACGATAGATCATCTCTACGTTTCATGATGACATCAACCAATTGGCAAATTTTCGTTTTCAAATGGATCGTATTCACTGATAAATCCAAATAACGAACATATCTGCGAAAAAATATCCTCAGTTGTACAAAAAAGCCCAATTTTGCCAATTTCTCGATTAATATTACCTCACGATGGTTAAAATCATGCCTTCGATACTTGTAACGCCGAAATTCTCAAAAGGTTCGTCGACCTTTTTCTCTAAAACCATTTTCATAATGTAAACAACGTGTTCGATGAATTGAGTGTTGCCCGGATCGATTAATGCTTGACCTTGTTGATCGAAAAATTTCTCAACGACTGCTTTAATTTGATCGAATAGAATTGGATAAAGAGATGGATTCATTTCGTGACCGACGAGTTCTTTTATATGTTTTTGTATCAATAATCCGTATTTTTCGCCGGAACATAAAAGTAATCTGAGTAATTGGTTGATAAATCTGTAAAAAAAATGAAATAATTATAAATTCGTTTTGTTGAGGAAGTTAAAAAAATGATAAATAACGCCCCCCTTTTCCGAGGGTCCACACCCTTTTCTAAAAATCTTCCTATCTCTGTACCTAAAGCCTCAATTGAAAAGTTTTTCAAACAAAAATTATTTATCATACGCCTGCAAATAATTTTGGTTATATGAAAAATTTCGATCTGACGCCTTCCTCCCCGCCAATTCTGCAAAATTGGAGAGGAGGGAACGGTCGGATTGAAAATTTCCCAATGGTCAAAAATATTTGCTGGGTTAGGATACAAAAGTTTTGTTTGAAAAATTTTTCAATAAGAGCCGTAGGTATTTTTTGAAAGGGGGAGGGGGTGGACCCTCAGATGAGGGGATGTGATTTTAGCTACACGTGCTGTTTTTATGATTCTGAACAATTTTTGTTACTTAAAAAGGTATTCTATTTCGCGTAATATTGATGTAAAATGTGAAAAACTGAATTTTACACTCATTTCGAAATAATAATTTGCAAAATTGGCGGGGAGGGAGGGGTCAGATCGAAATTTTTCATATAACCAAAATTATTCACAGGCGTATGATGAATAATTTTTGTTTGAAAAATTTTTCAATTTAGGCCTTAGGTACAGAGATAGGGGGATTTTTTGGAAAGGTGGGTGGGCCCGCGAAAAATGGAACCTCAGCTCATTTTTCTAAAAATACGTCCCAGATTACTAATCAATCGTAAAATTGCTTTCAACCTTTCATGCGCACGGAAGTTTCATTTCCGAGTGTACTAAAAATAAAAGATACTCACTGAGTAACAGGACAATACTGAACTTCTTGAGAAGATCCTGGCAATATAAATGTCTTTTTGAATTCTAAATCTGAGGTGGAGTTTCTCATAGCTGATTTATTTTGTAGAAGTACTCCACCGACTGATAATAAAAATCCCGTCATATTAGCCCATTCGTTAATTTGATCCTGAATACGTAAAATTGATCCAAAATTAATTCAAATAAATATTCGAGTACAATAAATCAATTCTAAAATTATAATTTACATCGACATCGTGTTCGGAGCTTTGCTGCGAAGCTCTTCGTTTAGCCAACGATCGATGACAAGCTTCCAAAGGTAAATCTTCGGTTTTGGTTTTGGAAAATGCTGATATCATTTTAGTGGACACTTCCCAATTACGAAACGTTTCTTCCCAGGCCTGTTATAAGTGAAAAGTAGTGGGTAAAAGGTTCGAAAAAAATTAAAAAGTGGTATAAAAATGAGTTTTTCTTACAGGTTGGACTCCATTAACACAGTGTTCCAATTTTCTGAGAATAGCCATTATACGTTTTTGTAGGAGGACTCGTCCTAAAAATTTAATTTGATAGAAAAAATTATTATTTTTCAGATACATCAGTGAAAATATTTTTTTCAAAAATAAAATAGGGTGATTTCACATAATTGTAGACACTGGTTGACAGTTCATTATTACCATACTAAAATATTAAATTTTTATTTTGAATACCTGACGAATGGTTGGCGTCTCCAATTAGCAATGAATTTTTGAAGATCGTTGGTAATTGGAGACACTTGGAAAATGTTCTAATTTTCTGTTTTTATAAGGAAAATACAATGTTATGGTATCAAAAAATAAAACTATTTTACTGCTATTGGTGGCCCAACATCGAAAACTATCGATATTATCGATTTTTTCGATTTCGATTTTAATCGATTTTTTATATTTTTTCCTTTTTTTCGATTTTTTACCTTGTCTGAAAAAACATCGAAAACTATCGAAAATATCGATTTTTTGATTTCGATTTCGATCAATTGAATGCAATAAAATATAAAATTAATGGAATGAGAAAATGACTATAAAATGATTTAAATCGAAGTCGAGAAAAATCGATATTTTCGATGGTTTTTTCAGACAAGGTAAAAAATCGAAAAGAAGAAAAAAAAAGAAAACAAAAAATTGTCGATATTTTTCGATGTTTTTTCGGACAACGTAAAAAATCGAAGAAAAGAAATAAAAATAAAAAATTGATTAAAATTGAAATAAAAAAATCGAAAAGATCGATTTTCTTCGACTTCGATTTAAATCATTTTATAGTGGTTTTCTCATTGGATATCTTCGTTTTTTCATTAATTTTATTGCATTCAATTGATCTAACTTGAAATCGAAAAAATCGATATTTTCGATAGTTTCCATGTTTTTTCAGACAAGGTAAAAAAATCGAAGAAAAGAAAGAAACATAAAAAATTGATTAAAATTGAAATCGAAAAATCGAAAAAAATAGAAAACATCGATTTTTTCGATTTCGATTTAGATCAATTGAATGCAATAAAATTAATGAAAAAACGAATCCAGTGAGAAAACCACTATAAAATGATTTAAATCGAAGTCGAAGAAAATCAATATTTTCGATAGTTTTCGATGTTTTTTCAAACAAGACTGTGGCACTGCTATTGATGGCTTAACATAGAAAACCATCGATATTATCGATTTTTTTCGATTTTAATAAATTTTTTATGTTTTTTTCTTTTTTTCTTTTTTCCGATTTTTTACTTTGTCTGAAAAAACATCGAAAACTAGCGAAAATATCAATTTTTTCGATTTCGATTGAGGTTAATTAAATGCAATAAAATATAAAATTAATGAAAAAACGAATATATCCAATGAGAAAGAAAACCACCAGAAAATGATTTAAGTCGAAGTCGAAAAAAATCGATATTTTCGATTGTTTGAGATGTTTTTTCAAACAAGATTGTTTTACTGTTATTGGTGGTCCAACATCAAAAATTATCGATACCATTCATTTTTTCAATTTTTTGATTTCGATATAAATCGATTTTTATGGCGTTCTCTTTTTTTAATCCAATAAGAAAGCCACTATAAAACGAGTTGAATCGAAATCGAAAAAATCGATATTTTCGATAGTTTTCGATGTTTTTTCAAACAAGGTAAAAAAAACAAAAAACATGAAAAATAGAAAAAAAAACAAAAAATCGATTAAAATCGAAATAAAAAATCGATACTATCGATAGTTTTTGATTTTGGGCCACTAATAGCAGTAAAATGATTCCTCTTTGATTAGATCATATTTTTTTATTCATTTAATTACCTAAGAAAAAAGATGTCTCCAAATACCAACAGATTCGTTGATACTTGGAGACATTGTATTTCAATTGTAGACACCTTTGGAAGGGCTATAAATAATCGAAAGTGCCAACTTCTTTTTTCACCATTTTGAAGCTTTTTAAATGTAGATTAATATGAAACTCACCCGGAAGCTCTAACTCTTACTACTAAGTAATAATAATAAAAGAACCACAGGAAAATCGTTTTGAAAAATATAACTATCTTCAATTAAGTGAAACCACCCTACGTATTTTTTCGGCTGAAAAATTTCAGTACCTAAATTAAACACAGAAGCAGCTTGAGCTAGCTCTTGGTAAACTGCATAATTAGGTAACAAGCTATGAACTGTAATTTCATCAGAACTACATCTAATATCAGCTTCTTCACACTGTAAACTGAAGCACGACATCGACGTGTACACTGCTTCAATATCAGTACTCCATAAATACATCAGGAAGACCACCTAATAAATAAAACACGATATTAAAAATAAATCAGGTAAATAATATTCAAAATTGAAGATTGAAATTCACCTCTAATTTGATATGTGCTTGTTTACAAATCGGTATATGTGTTCCAACGTTAGCATACTCCTTATGCCTAGATAAAAATTCGTTTCTACAAATCAATATTTGCTTCAACCATTTCAAAATATCCGTATAATTAACTATCTGATGTTGGATCATCTTTTGCGAAATTGAAAATAATACCTGAGAACTGAATATTCGACAGATTAGAATATTTTCTATAAAAATACCCATATTAAGATTTAAAAATTACCTAACGTCCCAGAACGTATTAATGGGAGCTTCTGGGTTCCACATTTCGATTTTTTCAGGCTGGTGTAAGACTAGCAAAGCTTCCATGGCTTCTTGGGCAACATCGATCATGTTCGTCTGAGGTACCAAGCTGACAAGACCGTTGATTAATTCTAAGGTGGAACTTTGAATTTCATGGCCTGGTTTTCCTTGATTCTAAATTAGAATGCAATAAAATGAACTAAGTACAATTGAAATTCGATGTTACGAAGATGAACTGGATTAACTTACGTTGAGCATTAACATAGGATCAGCGTGTATTAATCTGACCATCATTAAGAGTAAAGCTTTGTGACTGGGGATTTCTTCGCCTCGATCTTTGAATTTGCATGCGGCGTCTTTGCTTTTCAGAGTCAATGATTGGATCATACGTAAAGGTGTATGAGTAATGAACCCGTGAGTAACTTTGTTCAGTGTATCGGTGAACATGGATCTTAGTTCGGAGGATTTGTTATAAAATAGGTCTATTTTGGGCCACCATGCTAATCTTCTTTCCTTAATAATCCTTTAAAAAAAAATAGATTTAAAAAAAAAAAATTTGATTTTTGATTCAGATCATGAAAATTTATTAATCAAAATAAAAATTGTTCGTTTTTTACCTATATAAAGCTGAAACTAAAACATAATGGTACATCGGAGGTGACGTCGGATTTAAACATACTCTCAACGCGACTGTATTATGAGGTTTGAGTCGAAAACACGATACGAAGCATTCAGTCATAATATCGATATCTTGATATGCATAAATTTGCCCTCGAGAAAAAGGTTTATTATCATTGAACATCAAACACTGAAAAAAAAAATTGCATTAACGAATTATTTTCCTAATTAAATCTAATTCAATCATTATATTACCTTCAATTCGTCGAGAACCGTTTGAAGTAAAGTAAATACAATATTGTTGGAATGTTGCATGTTAATATAAGTCGAAGCTTTGCATAACTTCACCAAAGCTATGGCTGAAGTTTCTACATGATGCTTTCCGGTAGCGTGAACATTTATATTACGTTTAAGAGTATCCACGAATGTTTTCTTACGGTTGTGTCTCGGAGAGCAAGGTGCTCCGGAATCAGCATTTACGATTTGTTCGAGTAATTTCTGAAAATAATACGAGTTCGGTGTTTATCGATGTATTACTAGATTTAAAATCAAAATAAGAATTGTATTTGGATACTCACTGGAGATAAGACTAGCATCAATAATTGTAAAGACCATACAGATGGTCTGCCTTTTTTCGAATCTGCGTGTGTATCCAATATATCGAAAAGTGTTTCACAGTATTTCGCCAATTCTTCGTTGGGCATTTTCTAAAGATTAAAACAAATTTAGAATTGTCTTTTATACATCTACAGAAGAATATTTCATAACTAGGGGTTTGAAAATTTACCTGGATTTCACCAAATTCATCGGGATGAGCATCCATCCAATTCCAAATAGCTACTTCTAAACTATTGATCAGAGGGCCATGAGTAGATTTTTTCAGTAACTTAAATTTTGAAATAACTTCTGTAAAAATTATTAAACATGAAATCACGTTGAAAAAATGAATCCATTAATAACCACAACAACGCACCGTTGAGTAATTTCATTAATCTATTAATATCAATACTAATATGTTGTATTAATTCTATATCTCCATAGTCTGGATTTTCTTTTTCTTCAGTACTGACGCTTAATTCTTCCAGTCTAGAAAAAAAATTACGTTACTCTTCTTCAAGAAACGAAAACAACAATACGAATAAAAATAGATCAATACCTTCCAGAAATACGATTAAAAACTACATTGAAAAAATTCAACGATACAGTATGCAATACTTTGGAAGCGACAGTCTTCAACCGGCCATTATTCTGACTCTCAGTAGATGCATCTAGAACTGAAACACAATCCAATGAGAATTTCTTCACTTTAAAAGTAACCAATGCTAAATATTTATTTACCTATAAACTGACAAATTTCTCTCAACAGAGATTTCACATTGAGAGCTTCGTCCAGTCTTGTCATATCTTTTGGCTGATTAGCTAAACATTTCTCTAACGTATCTAAAATTATTAACTGAGATTCTTGGTATTGTTTCTCTACATCTGATCCAGGAGGACGAACGGCAGTCTGAAAACAATCCATTTTTGATCAATCTGACCAGTTTTTGATACTAGATTACGTTTAGAATTACTGACCGATTCGTTGACTCGAGTTAGTATCTTGATGAGACCGGGGAAGATCAACGAAAATCTGTATTTGCTTATTTTTACCAGCCATGCTTGTATATGTTCGGCGTTGATTTTTGCGTGGGAGGTTTGTACTCCACATCGATACGGTAGCTAGAAAATTCAAAGTACCATTAATTACATATAGTATAGTTAGCTCCATAATATACCCAGGTAGTCGGCCACCTGTGAACGCGGAAATTGGGACGCGACCTAATTGTTTGCGTTGCAGTGACAAAAATAAAAACATAACGTAAATATCATAAACACTCACTTGTTCTTCAAATCTATTGATAATTAGCGAAACCCAGTCGTTTTGTTTACTATTACTCATGACAAAAAATTAATACTCGAGATAACACACAATATTTATAGTATTACGCTTGTTTGAAAAATATTTCATTCTTAAAAACCAAGTCTCTTTCATTGGTGTTTTTCAGCCCACAATCTGCACCAAATTTCAAGGTTGGAAAAGTGATCAATAAAAACAAGACATAGCGGAATAATGAAATTCGCACAAACGCGCAACTCCGTGAACTTTTTCCCTAAGTAGAGCTTTTCATTGATAAATTTTTCGCCAATTCTCCTGTTTACATCGTAGATCAACTGCGAAACAGATTCGCCGAATTTGGGAACGCCTGCCATGGCGGCAAAATCTACGACTGTGGTGTGATGCTGGTGGAGTTTTGTATTTTGGAGTTATTTCGTTGTTCAAAAATTGGCCGCTAGGTTCGCTATGTAATTTTTCGATGTTTCGAAATTTATTTTTTATTTTTATTTTTCGTTTTGAAAAGCAAATTTTAGGAATAAATGGATTTTTTTTTACAAAATTGATGAATTATTTACAAATGTTGTAACAAAAATGCAAAATTTATGAAATTGAAGCTTAAAACCGTAATTAAAAGCTTTTTAGAACCAATATTTTTTTATGGATAAAGAATTGAAAACAAAACATCAGTTACTACACGTTAGGTATCACTTGTTGATACCACGTGCATTTTCGAAAATTTCTTTCTGAAAATTCGAACGATAGTGATGTCCCTGATGTCTTCTCGGTGTAATTAATTTGAATTATTCGGTTTATTCCATTGAAAAAGCCAGTAAGTTCGTGAGTAATGCTTTCTTAATTCGATCATTCATTTTCTCGCCATTACATATTTTGCCTTATTTCAATTTCACCTCTTTCTTCTTTTTTCAATTTTTGATATTCTGAACTTTGATACAATATCGGTCTTATTTTTATGAATTTCGTGTTCTCTGAACATTATTGTTCTTGTTTTCTTCAAAGTATTAGTGCGGTAGTGATATGAAGTGGTATTATTATATGATTGTGTGGTGAAGTGAAGTGAAGTGATCGAAATCATCGCAGATCAGTTCAACGAAGTTCTCCCTCTGAAATGATGAAGGTAACGCTTATAATCTCCATAATTTCTATTTCTAGATGTGCTTCTATTACAATTTCTATAAGGTCGATCAGCATCTTATTCGATGATAATCATTCGATTCACCTTTTCCGACTTATTATTGAGAATTTGAATTCTGAAATGATTTCGGTATTGATCGATCATGTTTGATTTTGGGTGCACTCTTCCTTTTCTGCAAAGTTATACATTCGCCAGTGATAATGAGTCTTCATCATAACTGAACATGAAAGTAGAGGTTATAGTAAATAGAGTAGATAGTATTAAAGAAGTTGAACCAAATATGAATTGTACTTACTTATTTAACTTTGATTTCAGGTACGTGATACGTTCTTGAGCAACTTTCAATTATTCAACCCGAGCAGTGGTAAGCCTCTAGCTGAAATAGAAATATTACTCGATACTATTACAGCATTTGTACTTTTTATGGGTGTTGATTGTTGATTCTAACTCTAGTGGTAGAAGAGGTTTAATGAGATAAAATATGCCTTCTAATATCGAAGCTGTGACCAAAGTAACATATTCAATATTGTATCGAGATTCCCGTACATTTTCCCGAATCCAGTTTCCCGAATGACCGATTTCCCGAATACCGAATTCCCGAATCCATTTTCCCAAATAACTATCCCGAATGAGTTTTTCCCAATTTCTTCTAAAATACTGGTTTTTGTGATAAATAATTGAATATTTTCGTGGAAAGGTATTTAGTTGATGACAGGGAAGGCCAAGGAAGGCATACCATAAGTAATTTCATAAATCATAGCAGTGACAACAATTGAGAGCGGAAAGCTGC
>FIZU01012647.1:0-14426 GCA_900064475.1 Pseudococcus longispinus | reverse complement strand
GCGATTCCAAAATGCTGGAGAAAAGTCAACTTTTGCTGGAGGCTCCAGATCACTTTGAAAATGATCTCAATCGACTCGGGGGGTCAATTTTAGCATACAAACCGAATTTTAGAGTTTTATCTCTAAATTTACCGTATTTACAAAAAATTAATATACCGAATGGGCTTTTTTCGCTATTTTCAAAAATTCGCCAAAAATCAAAAAATCAACTCTGGCAGCTCAAAATTTGGTTGGGAGATCTGGGTGACATGCTCTTTAAGTGAGCCAAATTTCAGCTCGATCGGAGGTGACGAGTTGACAAGTTTCTCTTGTTAGTAATTTTTTATTTGTAATCTATTCAATTTAGTGTAACATTACTTTTTATATTTTGGATAGTTGAATTGGAGGGGGGAGGCGGTACGACCATTACCATAACAAAAACTTCTAAACTTTTAGCCCATTCATATTTGCTCTGAAATCTATCCAAATGTATGAAAAAATTTTACATTTGACAAAAAAAATGTAATATGGAAAAAATATTCTTTAATCGCAAGTAAATTCAGCAAAAAGTTATAGAAATTTGGAAATAAAAAGACATTAGCTTCACTCCACTTAGATGTAAATTTTGTAAAAGTTTCAAATTTCGATTTAAAAAATACCTTTTCATTTTTAAAAAAATTTAATTCATCGGAGAAAACTTTGAAAAGTGCAATAAACAAAATTCAAAATTTTTCCTTCAGTTTTTTGGTAAAACATTTTGTTTTGAAAAATCAAATTCACGAAACGCCTCATTTTTCCTAATTAGAACTAGGATTTTTATTTTTGGCTTTTTTTTGGGTCCCAAAATTTTGTCATTCTGGATGATTTTTCAAACTTGAAATTTTTCAGATCTGTAAAGTGTTTCAAACATTGTAAAAATTGCAAAAAAATTTCTTAATGATTTATAATTTGATTGAATTGGTCAAAAAAATCAAGAAAATTGTTGAAAATGTTTTATACATTGTCAAAAATTTCATAAAAATCAGTGAAAGTAGTGTGAAAAATTGTAAAAAAAATAATAAAATTTGTTGAAAATGTAAAAATGAAAAGTTTAAGACCTTGTAGAAATGGCCAAAATTATATCACCTCTAAAATAAAGTAAAAATTATTGAAATTTTCCTAAAAAGAATCAATTAATCATTTGAAATATTAAAAAATCATTGAAAAAATCATTGAAAAAATCATTGAAAAAATCACGAAAATGTTATTTATGGCAAAATTCTTATCAAAATCGGTAAAAATGTTGTAAAAAGAGTTGAAAAACCATAAAATCTTTTGTAAATTTCATAAAAACTGCTAAATTTTTCACAACATTTTCCAAAATGTTTATGATCTTTTATCATTTTTACTTTGTTTTTACTGATTTTTCTGAAAAATTTTCAGAAACATTCTCACAATTACTACGAAGTTTTCTATATTTTTTTTTTTTTTGATTTTTTTCACCCCTAATGAAGTTTTTATGAATATTTAAGAAGCTTTAACGGAATTTTCGACGGTTTTCATGTTTTTTTTTTTTTTACTATTTTAACAATACCTACTTATTTTAATTGAATAATGGAAGTTTTGACAATTTTTACAACATTGTGGACGATTTTTATGATTTTTGATTATTTCCACGTTTTTTAAATATTTTTATGATATTCTCCACGATTTTTATAATTTTTGTCAATATTCGTGATTTTTTAATGACTACGATATTTTTACGAATTTTTATGACAATTTCGATAGCTTTCACAAGACTTTAAACAATTTTCATGATTTTTTTTACTAGTTTTACGATGTTTTGATAATTTTTATACGGAAATTTTTTACGTTTTTACGAAATTTGAACTAAATACCGATACAACATATTTTTAATAATTTTCACTGAATTTAGTTTCTTGATTTATGACTAAATTAGGGGATGTTCTTGGGATTTCATAATGAGTAGATGAGAATTTTTGTTATGAAAAATTTTCAACTTACTGTAATTTCAATTAAACAATTTTTATTTTTGACTTTTACAACTTTTGGAAGAATTTTGAAACTGAGAATGATGTGATGGATCCCCGATTTACCCCCCCCCCCCCCCCCCCCCCCCCCCCCCATCACCTCTCTGATTATACCACTGCTCGAGTTGATTTGGGGCTCATTTTTTATCTTTGGTCATTTTTGAAGGATAGTTTGAAGAATTACTTTTGATTTTTTTTTCAATTTTGTATAAAAAAATTAGGAAAAATTAGTTTTGAGAAAATTTGCATCAAAGGGATTTTAATGAAATTTTTTTTACCGAAAAAGATTATCCGAGACGATTTTCCACCGAACCCTCGTCCTGTCGTAATCATTTTTCAAACTCGGAAAAATTGGCATGTGCATTTTTTTTCAAAAACCGAAGCAATGGTGGAAAATCTTCTGGGATTATCCTTTTAGCTTAAAATATAATGATTTAGATCATTTCGATTAAAATTTTTTCAAAATTACTTTTATTTATTTATTTTTTTTGCTGAAATCTCGTACGGAGCTCAGAATTTGTGATTACTATCATTATTGGTTATTATTTTCGAGATTGTCATTATTTTACACTTTAATCATTAGGTAAGTATTTTCATTATTTTCGAATTTTTGACCTTCTTATTGAAATTTTTCGTTGAAAAATAACTGCTTGGATAAGATTCTCTCAAGGGGTTCTTCAAAATCGAATTTTTCAAGACAATTTTTTTTCACTATAAAATTCTTTAGGAAGAAAATCGTACAGAAATGAAATTTTGTAGAAATAAATTTTCTTAGAAATTCATTATTCAAAAATAGTTAATTTTTCAAAAAAAAGTTCTAAAAATTTTTTTGCATTTCAAGAATTAAAATTCAATAGAGTTCTGAAAAATGATTTTCTTGAAAAATTTTAAAAAAACACGTCTGAAAAAAAGTTTTAAAAAACAGTTTTTTGAAAAAAAATCATTCAAAAAATATTTTTCAAAAATGTCTAAAATAAATTGGCAACTTTCGCTGTATAAAATTGTCATAAAATATTTATTAAATTGTTTTTAAAAAGATATTTCATATCTACGAAGTATAAGTGGACTAAAAAATTGTCTTATTTACACCAAAATTGATAATTTTTTGTATTTTTTTTTGGGGGGGGGCAAAATTAGTCATTATTGGTAATTTTTTGATCGATTTAGTCATTATCATGATTAAAATAGGAGTGAACTCATTTCCGAACACCGAAAAGCTATTTTTAAAATACCTCCAAAAAGTGGGTCCTTGTTTGATGTTTCGAAAAAAAAAAATTGAAAACAATCCACCCCAACACCTCTCTTCGCACCCTTTTCAACACAACACAATACATAGGTATGTTTTTATAGAATATTTCATTCATTTCTCCGTATAACCTACTTCCTGGTCAATTATTTTTTTCCACTACGCAAAAGCCTAAACCTTTGTAGATAAAAAAAACCTCCTCGCTTTACAAGCTGACTCATGAAATAGTACAGAGAGGCCTTTAAGGTATCGAAATAATTTCGTTGCATATTGCTGACGTATTTGGAAACAGCGAAACAGAAGAATAACGAAGACAAAAGACTGACTAGTGGAGGAGGAGGAGATGCAGGAATGGGCCAGGGGGGAGCCAGGCGAAAGAAAAAATTACCCTAATATTCAAATCTTACTAATTTGCATCGATATCGAAAACTTACGATATTAAAAAATTTGCAATTTTGTTTTTTTGTTTGTTTTTTTTCCTCCCTTTTCAGAGAGTAAGGATATTGTTGAAATTTGTTTTCCTTATGGTAATGCCGACGGGAAGATTTCATTGTTTTCTTTTTCTCGCGTTTGCTTTTTTTCGCCTTTTTTTTATCCTTCGTTGTTGATTCGGTATATTACGAGTATAATTAAACCGTCGTATCGGTTTATACGCGGATACGGATTATCGTTATAATCGTAATGGATATCGAATCGAGTAGAGGGGGGATGATTTTTAAACGAGTCGTCGTGTTTGCGTGCGAAATTATTAATGTATTTTTAGATTATTTCGTAACACAGAGAGGCAGCTTTGTAAACTGGCGTTCGTATACGACGGTTGTCGCGAATCGTAAGGGGAATATGCAATCCCAGCGCAGTAGTTTCGCTATTGTACGCACTTTACGTGAAAGTATAGGCTAGAAACGATGCTGCGGTGGTTGCGTCGCGTTAAATAATTTGCTGTGGGAGCGCGTTATTGGGCTTACGAATGAGAAAATTTTAATTCGCGAGTCGTATTAGCGAGATTGTTTTATAAATGAAGACTCGAACTTGAAAGCGTTCTGCCTTCAGTCGCGAGATAATATTCGCCTTGTAGTTGGATGTGCAAAGATGAAGGCAATTATCGCGAACGAATAAGCATCGTCGGAAATTTCCTAGCTAAATTGGCCTTGGAAAGAAAGGAAGTAGGTAACGTACATCGTACGTAGGTCTACGTAGGTGCGCACCTAAGTCGTATTTTTCAAAATAATAATAAACTTTGGGCGAATAGCTTAAAAAAGCGTTAGAATTTCTATTTCGAGGTTTATATATTTTTTTATATTACGACGTTGTAAAAGGGTCAAGCTAAGGAGTGCATTAGCGCGTAATTCTATCATCCGAAGTAGGTTTTTTCTTTATTTTTTTCGTTTGAATTTTCATGGGAGGGGGGAAGGGGTTCTCCGAGCTTATTTAGAACGCTGTATGAGCAAAGTATTACGATTATGGCCGATAAAAAGTTTTTTTATTTGGTAAAAGCAATTTAAGGGCGGGATTTTAAGAAATTGAAGTACGAGTTGAAGGTGTTGAGGACGAAAGTGGGGCTTTTATTGGATGTTTGTTGGATGTGTGTCAAATTGGGATATGGAAGTCGAGTCGAAATTGTGATTTTGATTTTTACGAAATTTTTCAGCTCATTTTGGGTTCAAAAATGGTCATTTTCGGGGCAACCACACCAGTCACGGCAATAGTGACAGGGGGGATGAATTACCAGGGTTCAAATACACCATACCTGATAGTTTTTACATAGGATATGCTTTTTCGATGATCAAACCTGCAAAAAATTTCACGAAATTCCGTCATGCTGACTTTCAGACATTTTTTCAAATTTTTTTGGACTTTGAAAATTTTTTCATAATTTAAATGAATTTTTGGACTTGGAAAATTTCAAGAGAAGTTTAAATCAGAATATTGTCAGACTGCTTTTTACCTAACGCTGACTTTTAGACATTTTGTGAGATGTTTTTGAACTTGCCGATTTTTAGGCATTTTTTAAGATTTTTTTGGACTTGAAAATTTTTTTAGATTTCCATTATCTTTTTGGCCTTGAAAAAATTTTAAAATTTAAATTCAATTTTTGGAATTGAAAAATTTCAGAGATCATGCTGATTTCCAGACATTTTGTCCGGCTATTTTAGACGTTCTAGGCTTGAAAAAAAAATGTTGGACGATATCGGATCAAAAAGTTTTTGCTCAAAAAAAAGATTGTGGAGAATTTTTGAAGATTCCAAAAAAAAAAATTGAGTTGAATTTGGTATTTGACTGAATCGAGGTCGATGATCAGGAGTCGGTGGTCCTTTTTGATCCTATGGGTCTAGTTCTCGATATATGGACAGTTTTCAATTTGAAAACTTTCTAACTGACCGCCCCAGAAAGCAGCTAGTTTTTGTATTTTGATTATTTCGCTCAAAAATAGTTCTGGAAAGGCTTCAGTGCAACTGCCAGAATTTTTTAATCTGCTGAAAAGCAGCTAGTTTTTGTATCTTGATTTTTAGCTCAAAAATGGTTTTGACGCATTTTTCGGAAAGTTGCCGGAATTTTCTAACTTGTTTATAAGAGGATTTTCGATTGACAATGAAAATTTTCCCAAGGAATCTGCATTCAAAATTTTTGGCCTTTCAACTACGATTTTTGGAAAAATCAGGGAGGTCGTGGAAAATTCATAGGCATTAAAAAGGGGCCATGGAAAAGTCATGGATTATGCGAAAAAATTACCAGGTCATAGAAAATTCATGGATTTTTGACTTTTTATTGGGCAAAATTCAGATTGGATGATGATCAATTTGAATTTTTTTCTTTTATTAAAAAAAGTTTTTTTCAAAATTTTTTTCTCATTAATAATTATTGGTGCCTAACAAGTGCTGAAAGTGTTGAGAAGGTTCTCCATTTTACAAAGTGGTACTCAAAGTCGAAAAAGTAAAGAAAAAATGATAAATTTGGCTCAAAAGTCATCTTTTTTACATTAAAATTCATCAAAAATTCTTTTTTTTCAATTAGTCATATTGAAGAAAATTTTTGATGCCTTTTTATGCAAAAATTGCCACCCTCGCTTCGGTCAGACTCAATAATTTACTTTTTTAAAAACCTACTTTTAATAATATCACTTTTTTTTCGCCACCCCTCCCCCGCGAATGACTGTCCAACTACGTCATTGATAAATTCAACTTAATCCATTATTTTGATTTTTTTTCTCTCAAATTTGAAAATTTATGGACCTTCATAATTGATGAAACATTTTCTGGTACACGTGTCAAATAATATTTTAAAAATGACAAGATCTCAGGTTTTTTCTGTCCAAAATTAGAAAAAATTAGTATTTTTTAAAAAGTTGAAAAAAATATCAAAAAAAAATTTTTTAATGACAAAATTTTTTTCTTTGTCTCAAAATTGAAAAATTTTAATTTTGGATTCCGATGCTTGGTGACACATCTGCACATCAAAAGAAACATTAAACGGTCAAAATCAGTCCATTAGAAGAAGCTGATGAATTATCACAAAATTTTGATCTGGAAATTTCGTTAGACATCCTATAATAAGGTCACTTTGAACGAAAAAATTGAAAAGAATTTGAGATGGGGTATCAGCATTTCAACAAAATGTAAAAAAGGTCATGGAAAAGTCATGGATATCCAAAAAAAAAAAATCCAGTTTAACAACCTGAAAATAATATTTATTGAAATGGGTAAAATTTTGTTAAATTCTACTTCGTACGTGTACTTGTGTACAGGGTGCCTCACAGTTCATGGAAGTCATGAAAAAGTCGTGGATTTACTGTTGAAGTCGTAGATTTTTGACATTTTATTGGGCAAAATTTGATAGGTAGAATTACTTTGAATTTTTTTCTTGTTTTTTTTTCAAGTGTATGTTGAAAAGGTCATAAAAAAGTCATAGAAAAGTCATGGATTTCAAAAAAAAAAATCCAGTTAGACACCCTAGTGCATATTTTTGAAAAAAAATTTTCATTCGCTGCATTTTTCGAACGGAATGTAGGTATAAAATATCTCTAGGTAATTAGGTATAAATTGGCTCTACAGCAATTTTTCAAAAAATCTTACACTTGAGCCATCATTCTAAATGAACTCGTTTATGAACTTGATTTCAGTCTACATAACGCAATGAATTTTTTTTTTAATTTCATCTATCACATCTCTCCTGAGCACAACAGAGTTAATAATACTCCTAATTCGAGATCTACGTCATATTTCAGTTCAAAAATTATACCTACGAATATTCATTTCAAAAATCTGTTCAGTTCTTTTGCATGAAAAAAAGAAATAAATTAACGCACCAATAACGACGAATACTTAATAGGACTAAAAATCAAAGCATATTGTCATTCAAGCTTCTCCAGCATCGGCCCGTGAAGAAAGGTTGGCGTTGATATCAAGCCGCAGCCGGTTGATATCCTTTTCCGAAATAGTATCAGGTATCACGGATAAAATTATAAAATACTCGTAATACTTGAGGCGTGATGGGTATCGTAGAATAATCACATATGTAGGTATAAGTATCGAAAAGCATATTTATACATACTATATACGTTCACTTAAAACCGTCGTATACCTATATCGGAATAAGTTATATGGGTTAATTCGTAGAAGCGAGGCGGTGGTGTGAGTGTAATACTTACCTACCCACAGTTCGATCCGTACGAAGTGTTGTGCTGAAAAGGACAGGTAGGGTTGAAGTGTATATAAAAAAACACGAGGATCGGGGAAATACAAGGATAAAATATTTGAACTTTGAAACGGGATGAAAATCCGATTGGTGTTGCGAGTATAGAAATTTATTAAAACTTGCTCAGGTTATCGTATATTTATGTATACTTCGACTTCGAGTCGAAAGTTGGGTAGTTTTTCGTAATTCTATAACGTCGGGGTAACTCGACGATGCGGTAGTTGCTTTGGTATATTGGTAAGTTATACGGTGATGACAAAATATTGCGGATATGGAATTTATCGAGTACTTTAGAGGCGAGAGGGTGGTTAAGGGGAGTTGAGAGAACCGGGGTCTTGAAAATCGAATATGAATAGGAAAATTCGAACGAATTTGTCAGTCAAATTGGTAGATTTTTTTCCACGTCGTAGGATTAGACGTATTGATAAAATCTCCAATTAGAGGAAATTGCATTTCGTATGAATCTGCCCGAATTCATCACAATTATTTACCCATCGTTATCAAGATTTTGTTGTGATTACCTTTAATTACCGTAATTACCCAGGTTTTTTACCCATTTGACTGAAATTACCGGTAATTACCGACCTGATAGAAACTTCTATTATGCGAATAAAATAATAAATACCCATTGCGGGTGATAGTTACTTTTCGTAATTGTAATTACACTTGTTGTAACCGGTAATTACCCATTGTCAACTCGTAATTACCAATTTTTACCAAGTTTTCGTCGTAATTACCTCAATATTGGGGTAATTACCGAAAATTACCGATAATTTTCATAATAACGTACTTATTATAACCGGTATATTTGCTGTCCCCCAGAAATTACATCTTCCTCAATTTCACGTAATTTTTTCGAATTACGTAACATCTTTGGTAATTTACCGTAATTTTTACTTTCTGCAATTATTTTTCTTGTTTAATTTTCCAAAATTATTTTTTGCTATTCATAAGTACTTTTAATAGGAGATGTTCGATTATTGGGTCACCACCACCCCGGGTGGCTTACATCGAAAAACTTTGACTGTGAAAATCTCGAAAAATAAGCCTCTTGGAAAAAAACTAGTCGCTTTTGGTAGAAAGAGAATTTCAAGCTCTACAATTTTGATTCTTGGCATTTTTTTTGTAGGACCCTTCGTTTGGGCAGAAAATCCATGTTTATGGGGAATTTAGTCCTTTATTTGAAAATGACAAAAAAATCTCATAAACATGGATTTTCTAGTTAAGGTAAGGGTCCTACGAAAAAAATTCTAAGAATAAAAATTGTAAAGCTTGAAATTCTCTTTCTGCTGTGTTCGATTAGTTTTTTTCCAAGATGCTTCGTTTTCGAAATTTTTGGAGTCAAAGTTTTTTTTTTCAATTTTTAATATTATCAACCTTCTATGTGGACCACCTACATTCTTCAGAAATGCATTAAAGCATCAGTTGTATGAATTCAATCAGTTATCATCAGTAGTCAATTTTTTAACCACTTTTCAACTTCTTGCCAGCAAATCAAATGCAAAAGTCAAAACTACTCAATCTACTCGTTCTACTGAAAGATTATAACGACAAGGTTGGAAATTGAAATTTTGGTCATTTTCATTTCATTAATTTTTTTTCCAAATACCTAATCCCAGAATTAGCACAAAATTGTTTTCATGCATCTCTAAATCGATTTTCAAAATCACCAAAATTACTGGTAATTTACCTTTCGCAAAATTACCGGTAATTTTACATCTCTACTTGTAATTAATCCTTTTTATTGGGTAATTACCGGTAATTGTTCGTGTTTGGTGGGTAATTCTCCGTAATTATTCGTAATTGGTGGGTAATTCTCCGTAATTATTTCTTTTTATTGGGTAATTACCGGTAATTATTCGTAATTGGTGGGTAATTCTCCGTAATTATTCCTTTTTGTTGGGTAATTACCGGTAATTACTCGTGTTTGGTGGGTAATTCGCCGTAATTATTCCTTTTTGTTGGGTAATTACCGGTAATTACTCGTGTTTGGTGGGTAATTCTCCGTAATTATTCCTTTTTATTGAGTAATTACCGGTAATTTTTCGTATTTGATGGGTAATTCTGCGTAATTATTCATTTCGTATTTGGTGGGTAATTCTCTGTAATTACTCCTTTTCAATGAGTAATCATCCGTAATTGCTTATCTATAGTGCGTATTTATCCGTAATTACAGTTTTCAAATTACCTGTAATTGCTTTTCTATCGTAATTACATACTCTAAATCATTTTAGTACCATAATTATCCCCTCTCCGGTCAATTGGTTACACATATGGAGAAAATAACTCCCTATTTTTTAATTTTTTTCTATTTTAAGTGGTGCCACGAGCCCCCCGCCTTTTGAAAAAATTGTTAAAAAACGTAAAAAATACAATTTTCTTCAATTTTCCAAAAATTTCAAGCAAAATTGTCACAACGTATGTACTTTTACCCAACAAGACCATTTCCAGATATTTTTCACATTTTCCTCTGTTTTTAGAGGGCATTGAAAAATCACAATTTTTGGTATTTTTCATGTTTTTCAAAACACATGTAAAAAAGATTTGAAAAAAAAATTTTGCTCGTAAAATGGGCTCAACACATACATTTTTACACCGAAATCTCGTTTATGACGATTTTCCATCATAATCGTACCCATGAGAACTTTTCAAAAACAATCAAAAATGAAGAAGATATATAGAAAACAAAAAGTTCCTGAAAATGTGGGTAAAGATGAAAAATCTACTGGAAAATTAAAGAAAATTGTATTCTTTACTTTTTTTTACTTTTTTCAGGGAGGGGGATGGGGGAGGCTCGTGGCACCGCTTAAAATTCAGTTTGGGAAAAAATAAAAAAATAGGGAATCATTTTTTTTATAAGTGTGGACGCGGGGGGGGGGGGCGAAAAAATTTCGAAAATTCCCAAAATAAGGGCCACCCTATTCCACTTCAGTAATTACCTATAATTATTTTGATTACCTATTCATCATTATCATCATCATCGTCACCTTTTGTAAAATTTACTCCACTACGCCACGTGGCAAATACTGAGCTCGTATTCGTTGTGTTCAATTTTCGAAATGCTTGTTGAGGTCCTGAGCAACCGGTTATTATGCATTGATTGAGCTAAACATTTTTTGATAAATTTTCTCATGGAATAACACCAAACTAGAGACTTAATGGGTCCCAAAAAATTCAAAATTGTTTCTCTTCAAAGTGTAAATATGGGCCACCCAAGAACTTTTTTTTCAGTTTTGAATTTTTTGAACAACGTTTCCATCGTTTTTAGACGTTGAAAACACTAATATATTATACCTCAGCGTATTACAAAATTTTGAACAAATCAGTCATGTCGCCCCCCCCCAATTCTTTGCCGTTTTTCAAAAATTTTAAAGTACAAAAAAAATTGGAAAATTTTGATTTTTTTCAAACATTTCTTCAAGTGTATCCACGTAGTGTCCACAATCTGTGAAAGTTTCAGAATTTTTCACCCCAATTTCTCCAAAGATCTCGTGTCAGAGTTTAGATACGTAGGGTATGATAATACGGAAATGGGAGGGGGAGGGCGGGGGGGTCAACAAATATCAATGATAACATTTAGGATCACTTTTGAAGAAATTTGGGTCAGGTCAAGGGGTGATTTCACGATCTTATCAGGGAGGGTTTTTTTTTATCAATTTTTTTAATCAGAATATAATTTTTCTTTGATTTTTTTCATATTTTTTTGTTCTCATTGAATTTTTTTGATGACCTAATTCTTGCTATGTTTGATATTTCTACCTCCTCCCTCCCTCGAGCTGGTTTTAAAATTAATGTAAGTATGTATAGTCTGGTTTTAAAATTAATGTAAGTACGTATGTCTTGATTAAAGGTAAAAAAAAAAAGTTGTGTCAGAATCATGGAAAAAGTTTAAACTGAAACAGATCATTAAACATTTAAACTTTTGCTTCTGAAATTTTAGAAATACAATCCCATTAGGAAAATTTTCCAACCTTGACAATTTCTTATCTTATACGAATCCTCTCCATTGGGAAACTCAAATCAAAGACAGATTTTGAGGCATTTAAAAATTCAACTCATTTCTCCCGTTTTATTCTCAAATTAGCTTCGTTCAACTAGATATTAACAATTTAAAAAATCGAACAGGGAACAAATTATGGTCAAGGTCATTTCCTCGTATACTTTTTGGCCGAAAAAAAGTAATTCGTAAAAATATTACCTACATTTTGGCGTACCAAGTTGAAAAAAATATCACCCCTTCGTTCGCGAACAGTCTGGCTCATAATTTTAAAACGAATATCATCTTTGGAAGAACCTTGATACTTATTCGTACCTTACCTACACAACCGCGCATAAGTGGCGGTATATTCGCACACAGCTGAAACTCTACGCGAGTAAAAAGTTACGACGCGGGCAAACTTCACTCGGCAACTTGAGTCTCTGTCAAAAGGCGTTAGTTATTTATAACTTTTCACTTGGTTGCATTTACCTTATGCGATTATCGATTTCAGTGGCTAAAATTATAGTAACCTCGTCGAATGAGGTTTTATACAGTACGTAGCTCTAGCTAGCTAGGTATAGGTATAATAATATAAGGAATACCAAAAAGGTGGTCGAAACCGCAGCTGGTTCAGAATGAGAAAAACTTTCATCGATGCAGATACGTATAAATAGTTGTGGCGAGTAAATATTATAACCCCTTACAGACCGATCAGTCCACCTTAACATGGTGCAAATACCATCAAACAAATCTAACAATAGTTTAGCTGGTTTTAAAATACTATAAAAGCGAATTTTCGTTGGGAAAAAAATTGGTAGAAAGGAAAGGATAGGATAGGAAAAGGCTGACTCGTTGAAACGAGCATCATTTTCAAGTACATATACGTACATTGTATGGGGGTATGTTGTTATAGCAGCATGTTGATGTTGAAAAAGATGAAGACAATGCGCCAGTGTGTTCGTAGCGTCTCTCATAATGAGCTTGGCTCTTTTCCCTAAACAATAAACAATGCTAAGTAGCGGTAGTTAATATTTGGCGCCGTCACATAGTAAACCTTTAACGAAACGTAAATATCGATCACAAGGGTTTCACTTTTTTTTTCATTGCGGTATTATAGCTACTTTAAATGCGATTACCTTTTAGCTATACGTACGATGTCTAGGTATATTTTGAAACTATTAACATTATAGGAGAGATTTAAAAGCGTGTAAGGGTATTTGAGCGTAAGGGGGATTAAGGCGTTTACTCGTTTTGCTGCATGAGCCGAACCATGGCGAACGACTTGATTTCAAGTTGTAGAAAAACAAAACTGTTAAGGTATATTTGGAAATGTTTACATGAAATATTCATCGTGTATCGATATAAACAGCTATGTACTTAAACGGTGTCTTTCGAGTTTTTCATGCTTTTGTATATAAAGGTCACTTGAATGGGGACTTTTTTTTTGTGGTGGTCGTCGTTTGAAGGTGGTATTATTAGAGATAGCGGTTTGAAATTAGGTTGTTTCTTTATTTTGTGGCAGCGATTGATGTCAGTGGTTCAATAGCTCAATATTGATTTAATCGCCGACGAATTTATTTATTTAGTGAGGTATGTAGTGTGCGAGTACGAATGGTTGTGAGAGTGCATAAGAATAAATTCCTGAGGAGTGGATATTATTTCTATTTTTGAGCATGTTGTAGGACTATGTAGCTCTTGATTGATTTTAATTATTTTCTATTTTCAAGTACTTTGTTTTATTTTGAGGTCGTTGCGTTTGTTCTGAATGACTTTGGAATACTTTTGACTCGTTATGAGTCACTTGAATCGAAATGATGTAATCTGCTTTCATTTTGAAGACATGAGAAGTTGGTTTAAAAAGAATCATGGTCAAAATTTTTCAATTTTTTTTCGGTTTCTGGCAGAAAATTTTACGTGAAAAATGACTCGTGACGTTGGTTTTTTAATCAAATTAATTCTTCATCAATTTTGGCATAGGATATGCTTTTGATGTGGGTAATTCCGAGAAAAACCTGACGAAATTTTTCGACGATGACTTCTAGATATTTTTTTAGACTTTTTTGGACTTGAAAAAATTTTAAGATTTTGACTGATTTTTTGGACTTGGAAAATTTCAAAGATAATGCTGACTTTTGGACATTTTATCATACAAACAATTTCGATTTTTTGAATCAGAAAAATTTGAGAAATCGAGATAACTTTTTGACATTTTGTAAGGCAGACTTCTTGAACTTGGAAAATTTCAGATATCTTGGGGACTTTTGGATATTTTGTCTGACTTTTTTGGGATTGGAAAATTATTCAGAATTCAAGTGACTTTTTGGACTTGAAAAATTTGAAGAAAATTTTAAATATTACGTCTTTATGAACTTGAAAAAATCAATGAGCAAAAGCATATCCCATGTTTTATAGTTTCATGGACAGTGTGGAAATGGTAGGGACTTTTTGACATGGATATGTCTAATGGCTGGGGTCAATCCTAAAAAAGTGTCCATTTTTT
>FIZU01012625.1:0-10411 GCA_900064475.1 Pseudococcus longispinus | reverse complement strand
TGTACTTGGAATTGGATTTCGAAAATTTTTCAAAAAAATTTCATTACGAAATTCACTTACAAAAATCCGTTACAATGACTTTCAGCTATTTTCTCTGACTTTTTTGAACTTGGAAAATTTTTCAAAATTCAAATGACTTTTTGAACTTGGAAACTTTTTAAGAACTCAAATCAATTTTTGAAGTTGAAAAATTTCAACTTTATGAACTTGAAAATTTTCAGGACAGTTCAAATCAGACATCTAACCAGACAGCTTTTTACCTAAGGCTGACCTTTAGACATTTTGTCGGACTTTTTTGAATTTGGAAAAATTTTCAGATTTCTACCAACTTTTTGTACTTGGAATTGGATTTCAAAAATTTTTCAAAAAAATTTCATTACGAAATTCACTTACGAAAATCCGTTACAACGACTTTTAAATATTTTTGCTGACTTTTTTGAACTTGGAAAATTTTTCAAAATTCAAATGACTTTTTGAACTTGGAAAATTTTAAGAAAATTTCAAATATCGCGACTTTATAGACTTGAAAAATTCAATGACCAAAAGCATAGCCTATGTTTTATAGTTTCAATGGGTAGTATGGAAATGCCGGGGACTATTTGTTAGACTTTTGAGAACTTATGAATTTTAAAAAGGCATATTCTTGCACCAATATGTCCGCTTGAAAAGCGAATCTATTTTTCATCAATTTCGCCTCAAAATTCTGAAAAAATCATGTGAATAAACACATGCCTCTTTTTTTTGGTTTCTTTCGTGTTTCTAATTTTTTTGAAAATTATAAGTTTTCGTAGCAATTTTTTGTGAAAGAATGATTCTGAGGTAGAGGGATGAAAAAGTACTGTTGAAGATTCTACAAAAGTTCTGTTTTTTGGTTTTGAGATCGTGAGTGAGAAATTCTCCGAGTTTTTTTAGTTCACTTAAATCAGGATAGATTCTCTTCAATATATCAAAAAATTCACCTGCTCGTATTATAAGTTATTCAAAGCCCAAAAAGTCATCTAGGATAACAAAATTTCGTGATGGATTTTCGTGACATTTTTTCCTGACACCCCAATTTTCTAGATACCCCCCCCCCCCTCCACGACAAAAGACATATTCTTGATGAAAAATCGAATTCATGTTGCAAGATGATTTTCCCCTCAAAATTCAGCACTTTCAGTCTAGATATGTATTTCCTGTATGAAGTTCTAAATTTCAAAAAATTCTTCAAAATTAAGCCTAAATTCGATTTGCAAACTGTGGCTCACATTTTATAAATTTGAAAGAATACCTTCTCATGCAAAATTCCAACCTTCAAAATTGACTGAAGCAAAAATTATGGGTTTTCTGAACTTTTGACTGAAATTTTTTTCAAAATTGCAAAAGATGTAAAGAAAAATAATGACTTGATAACAAAAAAAAAAAAACGTTTCCTAAATAGTAATTACTATTTTGATTGACAGCACCAAAAAATCCACCAATTCGCACTACTCACTCTATAATTAATCCCATTCCACCAAAATCCCGGTACCCTGCCACCCACCTCACCTCCCACCAGCTCGCTCCACTTATTATACAAATTAGCTATTACGTTAATTGTACGTCTACTTATCTAAGTATCTTTTAGTGTTTTCATTACGCGAGAAAGATTGTCGCATACGTACGTCGGTTAGAATGCATCGCATATAAGGCGCAGGCAAAACATAGAGAAGGAGTATTGGCAGGCGAACAATGCACCTAGCGATTGTTGTGGCCTACCCAGCCGGAAATAAAGGTATTCATTGTATTCGCGCTATTCCATATGTACAATAGACACTACCTCAGGACATGCTTATTTCAGTTATGTCTCTATTCAAAAAATTCAACTTCAACTCTACGACGAAAAGAATTATTATTGTGAGCACACTCAACGCGCTTGTTTGGCTTTCTAACTCCTACATTGTTATACCTTTTCACCTCTTATATTACTACTTTTTTTACGTCTTTTTTTTTCGCCTTCGCCTCGCGTCGTCTTGGATAATAACCTTTTTTGTGAAGCAATTTACACTTGCATGAACACGTTAAAGATGTTGTTCGTGTGTCGGTATTATTCTAATATTTATATAGGAAAAATATTTTTATATGCACTTTTCAAAATTACTTTTTTCCTCGCTTTTTCTCTATCTTTCGCGTCAACTAAAGCGAGCATGCGATAGATAAATTATAAGGTAGTAAAGTGTACATATTACAAGGTACATGCGTTGTTTGGTTTTTTGAAAAAGTTTGCATGCTGTATGACGTACGAGAATTTTACGCGAAATAAGTGATTAATTTTTTCTCAATTTTTTGTACTTTTTTCTTCGTATCTCTCTCTCGATTTGCTTACGTCATAGATTAATGTTAATCGCTCTAAAAAAAGAATCAAGAACTTTTCACAATTTTTATTACCTGCATGATAATCCTTGATTGATCCTTTGAATCGTTCTTCATTATCTCTCTAAAATACCAATCAAAAACCAAAATTTTCATTTGAGGTGCGGGGAACAGGGAAAGGGGGGTAAAACGAACCATTTTCGACTCAAATAAATTGTTTTCTGATTTTCTGTTCACTCAAAATGCAAAAGTTGACCAATTTTCTATTACACAACTTTAGCTTTCGAGAGAAAAATTCGATTTTATCATCGAGAGAAGACAAGCTGACCTCAGCCCTAATCAGTGATCATAGCTATAACTTTACCAACTATATTTTTTGGATGTCACTCATTTTGAAAAAAAAATCGAGGGACTATTTCCATACCTATTCCAAAACCGTTAATAAAAATCACTTAAATTTTCATGATTGTATCGCTAAATCAAAAAATATTCAAAATGTCAACATTATAAACTCCATTTGATTTAAAAAAGTAATAAAATAAATTCAAATTCCCAGTTTTTCTCGGAAGTATAAAATGTTCTCACAGATCCGTTCACCGTTTCAATCCTACTTTCTCCTAACTGAATCAATTGTCCAAAAAATTGGGAGCATTATAAACAGATATTACAGAAATAAAATGAGAAAATTACAGAATATCGTATAAATTTCTGAAAAACACCATTTCTTGGAAAAAAAATTAAAAACTGCAATAGAAATTATTAAAAATATAATTTCAATTGTTGAAACATTGAATCAAATCTTCAAAAATCGTTCACAAGCCTTAAGAATTGGTGAAAATGTAACAAACATACATCAAAAATTTATTTTAATCGATAATAACAAAAAATTGTTTCAAAATATCCATAAAATCTTCAGGAAACCTAAAAATTTGCTCAAAAATAAGATTGCGGTGATGTCATGAAAATCTTTGCAAATTGTTGAAGTCTTGAATTTTGAAAAATTTCAACAAACTAACGTTTTATTTGGATTTTCAAAAAGTAGCGATTTTTATTTGACTTCAATTAAGTACTCTTCCAATAATTTTAAAAGAGATTTCCAACAATTTTGGAACACACTTCAAACATTTTTAGGAACAATTTCTGAAAATGTTTAGTAAGCTTTTCCACAGTTCAACAGTTTTTACTTTCTTGTATTTGTTTTCAAGATAGGCACATCAATTCAAATTAACGGGGGGAGGGGGGTCTCTTATGATTTTTACGATACCTTCAACAACCTCTTTGTAATAAGCATTTTAAATCACCTCTTACACCATTTTCAATAATTTTTACAGTGGCACTTCTTTCTAAGAATTCTCACTTCAAAAAAAAAAATTGTAAAATTCAAAAAGTGTAAGATGTTCAATAATTCAAATTAATTAATTTCAGTTTTTATGATATTTTGATCGATTTCTCTGGCATCTTCGAAGATTTTTGATACCTATGAGAAAGTTTAGTAAAATTTCGACAGTTAACCAATTTTTATCACAGAGACGAAACTTGATCAAAATTGATGATGGTGAGTGGGAGGGGCTAAAATGAGAAATTTCCAACTAAAATTTTCAAAAAATGGAAAATTTGCTCATATTGTTCAACAAAACAAAATTTTCATAAAAATCAGCGAAAAAATATCGTAAAAATGGTAAAAAAGAAATCTTGAAAATTGTCGAAAAAGATATAAAAATTTGTAAAAAATTCAATTGCCCCGAATCTCTGAAATTTTTCAAGTCCAAAAAGTCTGAAGTCTGACAAAATGTCTAAAAGTCAGATGTCGTTTTTTCATCTCGTTTTTCACGAATTAGGTAGGTCGTGAAAGTTGTTGACAAATTATCGACTTTTTCTAGAAGGTAAAATAGAAAGTTGAAGTTACACCCTAGTCCCTAAATTTTCAAAATGACGCCGATTTTCAAATTTGTCAGCACAACTTCATCCAAGTTATTCTAAATGTTGCGATTTTTCAAGTCACATTTTCCCTCACAAAATTAATATAAAATTTTGTAAAAAATATTTCCAAAATATGGTCAATTTTTAGCACCATTTTAGTCAATTTTTCAAATTTTTGTGGAAATCATATCTGAAATCACAAAACTTTGCCGCAATTTTAAACGAAATATGATAAATTTTTCAAGAATTTGTTGACTTTTTGACAAATTTTGAGAGGGGGAGGGTTTTATCCCTGTGAGGGATGATGATTTTTTACAATGATTTTTAAAATACTCTGAACGTCTTAAAACATACATTTTCAACAATAGGCTTCCATCCTTGAAACTGTCCAGAAATATTCCATCTACACTTAAAATCCAATAACCAAAAACCTCGTCAAACCATCCCAATTGCTTCTTCCGTTCACCTCGCCCGAGCCTCATCACGAAATGAAACACCTCAAACAATAGCCAATTTTCTTCGATCGTTTAGGTACACCTGTGTCATTACGAACATAAACCAAAAAGAAACCGATCTTCTAATATCAAAAATAACAACCTAACAGGTAAGGAAAAAAAACAATACCGCGACTCTACTCTCGATTCATTAATTAACAGACAAAATAGTCGCTGTTTTATTACCTCATTTCCCTTTTCGGACTACCTGCACCTACGTGGTGAATTTCTCGAAGACAGTCGGCGAAGCTCATTTAGGAAATGTCTGTCAAATTGAAACACAATTTCCAAACGAACGCTAATATCTTTAAACGACTCCGCTGGTAATTACCCGGCAATACTGTCTTCAGTCTTATATCTAATATAGCGATATAGTAATTCGTCTGTCAAATATAAACAATTGTAATGGGCTTTAAACGTTTTATAAAAAGTTCATAGTTCAAACCTTTCCACAAACTGATAATTATGTTGACGGGGGACAACAGTCTCTCTACGTACGTGTATACTCGAACAAGTGTTGAACGAGTACCATATTGAAGTGCTTTGAAAACAGTACTCGTCGTCGAGTTTATTATAACATAAGGTATCTGATGTGGGCACGTGCTTCACGTTACATACTATATACGAATACGAGGAGAATTCGAAACGTATACATAATATATTATTTTCTCAATCGTAAAAGTACCTATTCTAATATGAAAATATCCCATAAGTATACACGATCTAACACCATAGAAAACCCTGACAATGAATTTATTTGCCTATGTACGCCTATATGCGGATGCTGAAATGCAACAGTAAAATATGGAAATAGAGATATCAAAATATTTATACGTTGGCAGGATTACCATCCTAACATTTTAATTCACCCCAAATATCATCAACAACTCGGCTATTAACTCGTGCTACGTGTAAGAGACATCTCCATATCTTAGTGATCTCGACGCACCAAGCAACACATACGCTCTTGAGCGACTTTATTACACCAAATGCTTCTGTGCGTTTCAACTTTTAAATTTACCCACCACCAGCCTTTTATATCTCCCCTTTTTCAAAACTCGATCCGTATCGCCAATCGCAACCCCGCCATCATTTTTTTTCATCGAGATTTGAAGAAAAACCGTTTCGCGGAAAATGCTAATATCAAAGACAATCCGTCGTCGTTGAAGATTGAATTTTTTATTCTAATCGAGCTACAGGCAAAGAAGGGCAAAAAATGGTTCCTCGATGGCATTCCCCTTTTCATACCGCGATGAGATCGTTTACTTCGTCTTTTTTTTCTTCATTGATATTTTATCTGCTTAGATTAATAGTTTTAGATAAGTTTCGTCGAGTGAGCGACGTAATGTTAAGTTTCTTAAATGTTTTGTGCTGCGTTAAATGCATCAGTTTACTTCGTGCATAAAAGCATTGTGCATTATGCAAGTGTGAAAATGCTATATAGGTACGTGTAATGTGAGACAGGGAAATCTGGATTGATGAGATTTCATCCTGAACAACAAATGATTAAATGAATACATTAAAGTTTGAAAACAGTACGCGAACTTGGCCTCGCTTCGTAAGTTTAAACAATAGGCAAAAATTCACAAATCAGAGAATTTTTTTCTTTTTTTTTTTAATATTTTGAAATTTCATTTCGGATAAGTACGATGAACTTTGCGAAAAGCTTTCATTTCTAAAAGTCTCAACATCTTTCCGAATCGAAAACAGGGTGTCTACTGAAATCGAAAAAGAAAAATTCTACACTTTGATAGCTAATTAGAAATTTTCCGAAATTTTGAGTCAAGCCTCTCCCATTTCCTAGAGTTTATTTTGTTTTTTTTTAGGGAAATGAGATCGTATATGGAATCTAGAGGTCTAAAAACAAAAATATTGGTACAAGTTGTCTAACAAAATTTCCAATTCAAAATCCAGCTCTCTTTCAACACTTTTTTGTAGGACTTTTTTCCAGAAATTTTTAACATTTTCAAATTTTCAAGAGGGTGTTTCTCAAGTGAACGAGTTATCTCCTTCTCTCCCCTCCCTCAACCAAAAATCTGTATTTAATATTGAACGATTTTTGAAAAAGACTTGTAATAGTACGTGAGCGTTTTCCAATGGACCGATTTTGACCATTTTTTTTTTTCAAAATTGGTATATATTTCTCTTAATGTGCACCAAGATGTGTCATCAAGCACCAAGATCCAAAATTTTCGAAATTTGGTACAAAAAAATTCAAAATTGTGCTATTTTATCAACATTTTTCAACTTTTTTGTAATTTTTAAAACATTTTTTGGTATTTTATTCAAATTTAGGACCGAAAGAATTAAAATTTCGTCATTTCAAAACATTTTTTGACGTGTAGATGTACCTATCACCATCTTCATCAAACATCAAGGTTCATAAATTTTCAAATTTGGGAGAGAAAAAATCAAAATAATGAAATAAGTTGAATTTATCAGTGGTGTAATAGGACAGTTATTCGCAGAGGAGGGGTGGCGAGAAAGAATGTGATTTTACGAAGAAATGTGCAATATTAGGTTCTTAAGAATTAAGATAAGCATAATATTGAGCTTGGGGAAAGCGAAACCGAAAATTTCTGCAGAAAAATCATAAAAAACTCGCAATTTCACCCCCCCCCCTCTTCCTCCCTGAACTCCCTTGATTGTTATCATTTATATATTACGTATAAAAGTATAAAACATAGGAAATGCTTTTGCCTTTTGCCCAGTGATGGTGACCTTTGAAATTTTTCAAGAACAAAAAATTTTCCTGAAAAAATATGTAAAAGTCAGCAAAATCTCTGAAATTTTCCAAGTCCAAGAAGTCGTTTGAAATCTGAAAAATTTTTCAAGTTCAAAAAGTCAGCTGGCCACCTTATAAAATATTCCCGAGTTCAAAGTCAAAACTTTTTGAAAATTTTCAAGTCCAGAAAGCCTGATAATATGTCCGAAAGTCGTCGTCAGGAAATTCCGTTACCTTTTTCGAGGATTTGGTCATCGCAAAAGGATATCTTATGGTAAAAAGGCATTCAAAAGCAGGCAATTTTCTCAAAATAATGAATTCTTAATGAATTTTTACGAAAAAAGGAGAACTTCTCAGCCAAATTCAGCCCTTTTCCAGTACTTTTCCAACTTTCAGCATCTGTTAGACACCCTGTAATTGGTCCACCTTATCCATCTTTCCAGGACACCTTGGTGTTTCAGTTCAAAATTACCTCATCGAAATAGAATCCAGAGGTCAAAAAGCATACCTACACAATTACACATGAACATGTAAATTAAAATGTTTCAAAATTTTGAGTCGAGCCCCCCGCCCACTCTTTCACGTTTTTTTTTTTGAAATAACTTCAGAAACGGACTGGAAAGGTATTAAACTTACATTTTGATTCCTCACTCGATATCTTCAAAAAGTTATGAATTTTGGATCCACCTCTTTCACCATTGGAACCTATTTTCGGTCAAAGATCAAAATACCTAACCCAAGAAATGGATTCAGGGACTTCAAAAACCTAAAGCAAGGTGAAATATTTGGAAAAGTGTCAGCTGGTTTTTGAAAATTGAATATTGATAAAACAGAATTAGTGTTGAATAAAAACGCAAATCTTTCAGTAGCGATGAAACAAAATTTTTTTAGATTTTTTAAATTGAAAAATTCATACTTTTGGTACTTTTTCGTACCAGCAGACACCCTAAAAAATCCAAAAAATTATCAACACACACGACAAAACTGGACAAAACCACCACAAACCCCAATCCAATCGCACATTCCTCTTTACAATCCGCCATCAAACCCACCATGCCAATTACGAACTCCTTGCCAATAGAAATTTCACACGTTCCATTGACTTTTCCGACCATCACCATCAACACATCACGCCAACCACAAAGAAAAACATCACCACGACCATGAAAAATAAAAATATAACACTCGACCAATCAACAACAATACGTCGTTGCTCGTATTTCACCTATACCTCGCGCAGTAACCATAGAAACGACTTTTCAGTCAATTTGTTGAGAAATAAACAAACACGCAACAAACCTTTGTACTACTGCAGATACCATCCTCGCAGTGATTTTTATTACCATATCTAAAGCAAACGCAAAGGCGCACCTCACATACGAGTGTAGCCATAATTGACCAAAACATCAACAGCCTCCAAACTATCGCATAACCTTATATTCGAAACCATCGACGTAGACAAAACCCCAACCCCTCTTCTTCACATTGATACAGACACACTTACATCGCATCGGAGCAAAATTTCACCCCAATTCTTTCACTATGTTTGGTCTTATATATTGGTATAGATAAAGGGTCCATGATTTAGACACGGTTAGCCCCCGGAATAATATTACAAGAAGGAGTGACACTACAAACAACCCATCTGCAGGGCCAGAAAACTAGTGAGAGATCGCCGCACCGCCGGCACGCCGAGCAATGTTCTATGATTTATCTGCTTGCGTATACAGTATTGTTGTGCAGTCGAATGGAATGGCAAATCCACCGAAGGGTTCCCCATACAACGATGTGCTTTTCTATGTATCTATCTATACGTTGCATATTGCTGCTCGCACGCCTTTTGCTACTGCTGCATATTTCTACGTATATGTGTGCGTAAGTACTATAAAGTCTATTATTATTGTTATTATTACCATTTTCTTCTTCCGACTAAACGAATTTCCAAGCGGAGTAATATTTCACAAGTGCCATTCTATACTATATAACTAACTTGTATAAATATAGAAATACGCGAAGATATTTTATCGCGTTAAACTAGATGTCTACAGTTGATTTTTTTCTGCCACGAGCAGCTGAGAGCCCCTAGCGCAGTTGAAATTATCGATGCAATGGAAACCAGTACATGGGACGTGGAAGATTTCCCCAGAAATCAGCCAAATTCAAGTTCACGATTTTTGAAAATTATATATTAAAATATACTGGAAAATTACCTAGAACAATAATGAAAAAATAAAAAAAGGAAATTGTGGGAACCCGTTAAAGTATCTCGATTGGTGGTGCATATTTCAAAAAATGTTGTTTTTTGACCCCCAGCTAAAGCTTTTGCAAAAAAGGGACCTCTACCCAAATTTTAATCCCAAAAAGCACATCATTGACTTCTATACCGACTCTACATACAGAATTTTAGCATCCTAGATCATTCAATTTTGACTCTAGCCTGATCAACGTACCAACAGACAAAAAAAGATCAAAAATTGTTGATTTCTGATCCTACACAATGGTCGAAAGGGGTCCAAAAGTTGAAATCTATACAAAAGGCACATCCGGGGTATGAACCAACCCTACGACGAAATATTGTCTACTGCCTCATTCGGGAGGCCTACAGGCGGTTTAACCTGAAAAAATGTCCCAAAACACAATGATTTTTTCACCGTAATAAATTATTCACTAAACAGTTTGCTCGTGAAAAATGTGGAATAGGAAGTCTCAATACCGAACCATCTCTTTTATTATGAAACTTTCAAAAAAGACACCTCCGTCCTCCATTTCTCTTTCTAGAACCCATCCTCACAGAAAAAACTGCATAATGCATCCCGGCTGTGTACGAGTTGAGTCCCAACAAAATATTTCCTAAAATTGAGTAGGTGAGTTGAGTCCCATGTTTTTGAAGCCCTAGTACGAGTTGAGTCCCACGTTTTAAAAGCTCACGTACGAGTTGAGT